>KN470519.1:59623-83837 GCA_000787095.1 Periophthalmodon schlosseri | reverse complement strand
CATCTAAGATCATACAGTGTCTTTAATTAGAATGGCCTTAATAACCTTTGGACAGTGGCACAGATCTCCTGACTCTTACCTGAGAGTGTGGTTGTGCAGAGCTCTCCTGGATCCAGACAAATGCAAACAGCAGAGCCACAGCAACAGCCACTCTCACAGTCTTCATGTTGGGTCTGCTGGAGCTCTCACAAACTGGACTTGTGGATGTGGTTGGAGACTGGTCCCAGTTCTTGAGTGTGAAGGAGGACTGTGTGTAGTCTGCTGTATTTATACTGAGACTGGAAGACTGTTGCCGCATCAGGGAGAGCACACTTCACCTGAAGGGTCAGCGGCTGCAGCTCTTCCAATAAATACGAACAAAATAACAATAATTGAGAAATTTCAGTTCAATTTATATAAAACGTAGTGCTCAAAAACATGTTACACAACTATACAGAACACAACATTGAAGAGACAGTTATTTCCTAAGGAGCAGTTTGGTCATTTCCTCTTGTAAAATCGAAATACTGCAATACATTTTGCATCAAAACCATAAAACTATACTTAACATTAAAACACCACTATATCCACACTTACTGTTTTATGTTCTAAATGTAATTCTGTTGTTACTGGTGACAATGACAATAAATCCTTGAATCTTCATCATCAAACAGATCTGCACAGATAAAGACATTACATTTTATTTACATTAAAACAACAAAAGACCATCTGGAATAAATGGAAGTTCAGTGTTTGTTTTATCTGCAAAAATTTGAATCCCTTTTGTTTAGGACACTTTGAAAATTTTTGGCATTTATGGGAAGAGTTGCAGCCGCTGACCCTTCAGGTGAAGTGTGCTCTCCCTGATGAGGCAACAGTCTCCCAGTGTCAGTATAAATAGCAGACTTCACACAGTCCTCCTTCACACTCAAGAACTGGGACCAGTCTCCAACCACATCCACAAGTCCAGTTTGTGAGAGCTCCAGCAGACCCAACATGAAGACTGTGAGAGTGGCTGTTGCTGTGGCTCTGCTGTTTGCATTTGTCTGGATCCAGGAGAGCTCTGCACAACCACACTCTCAGGTAAGAGTCAGGAGATCTGTGCCACTGTCCAAAGGTTATTAGGGCTGTTCTCATTAAAGACACTGTATGATCTTAGATGGCAGAGATGGAGGAGCCTGAGGGCCTGGACATTCCAGTTGAGCTGAAAGCAGAAGAAGTGTCAGTGGACGCCATGATGGTAAGTCTCTCTATAGGTCATAATCTTCCCTGTGACAATAAGTTTACTTAATATTATTAAGCTGAAAGCAGTGTCAGTGGACACCATGATGGTGAGTCTCTCTGTAGTTCATATTCTTCCCTGTGACAACATGTTTACTACGTTTGAGTTCATTTATATTATTATTGCTAATACATGTTTTGTGTGCAGAATCCATACTTGAGGAGCAGAGAGACGAGACGCATTAGGTGTAGATTCTGCTGTGGCTGCTGCAGGCGTGGAGTCTGTGGACTCTGCTGCAGATTCTGAACACACACACACAGTCAGTGAGGATTTTAAACATGTGACAATGACTTGGCTCTGATTGTGTTTATTTTTGTTTTATGTCTAAATAAAGCTATGAAATAGTCTATTATGATTCTTCATTTTTCAGATAAATTAACGTCTTGCAGAAAGTCGACTCTACACAGGCTCAGTGGTTAGACCTAAAGGTGAAAGGTTCAATTCCCACAGGAACCAAGTTCTGTCATTGTGTTCTTAGGCGAGACACTTCACCCCCCATGACTAGTATGTGTGAGTGATTGGTAGTGGTCAGAGAGGCCGATGCCGCAGATTGGAAGCCTCCTTTCCATCAGTCTACTGTAGGGCAGTTGTGGCTGCAGAAGAAGCCTACCACCACAGATTATGGAGTGGATGGATAATGACTACAGGGCAGTGCTTTGAGAGGCTTCAACACACCTGAAGTGCATAAATAGACATTATTATTATTCAACATGTAATTTAATGAAGGTAAAGAGACAAAATAAAATGAATTGATCTGTTAGTGAGTTACTAACAGAATAAATATAGATTTATTATACTGCCCTGAGCTAGACTAGTCCTGCCCTAAGGGAGAGATTAGAACTTCAAGGATTTCTGTTCAAAAAAACCTTTTATTTTTCTTTTTAACAAAAAAATACCTTTAAAATCCTTGACTGAGATCCAGAGTACACACACACACTTACTTTATGAAGATGTGAGTCTAGTCACTGATGAATCTTGCCGTTTTCAGATGGGTGTGATTGACAAGAGGATTAGCCAATCATGGACACACACATATCAAAACAAATATGATGGGTGACCAATGAGCTCTTTCTTTTACATGCATCCACTAAAAAAAAAAAAAACCTGTTTGCTTGATGACTTGGTCAGGCTCAAGACGCCAAGGAGGGTGTGGAGACCAGAATGATATGTCTCTGTATTTTACAGAGAGGTATCCTTCTGGATTTACCAGGCAATTAAAATCCTTCTTAAACAAAGAAAATACTTCTTTGAACAAAAATACAATCTACCTTCTGTTCACAACAGTTTGTTCAAACACTGGTGAAGTGAGAAATTAAGCCAGTCAGATGCTAATCAGATACTTAACTGCTGTGAGGAAGAGCTAGCAGAAGAACAACAGGTAGAATGATCAAAAATACAATCTACCTTCTGTTCACAACAGTTTGTTCAAACACTGGTGAAGTGAGAAATTAAGCCAGTCAGATGCTAATCAGATACTTAACTGCTGTGAGGAAGAGGCTAGCAGAGAACAACAGGGTAGAATGATCCATTACAGCTAGAAGGTAAAGAGCTGTGAGGGAGAGGACAACAGAGAACCCCCTAGAACCCAACAGGCCTGGCCCCTGACCTTTTTTGTACAATTTCTGTTGTAAATGTTTGAACACTGTTTAACATGAAATTCAAAACAAATTACTTTTTGGCCATAATATGCTCTGTTGAGTAGAGAAAGTGGAACAGAGGAAGGAGTAAGAAGGGGCATTTGGGAAAGTGTCACAGGGGCAACCAGTCCATTTTGTGAACACATGTGGACATGGATATAAAACATCTATAAACAAACATTAACCAATGAACAAACAGTTGTATGGAAGATGACAGCTAGGTCCTATCAACATTGACTGCAGCCTCACATGTTATTCAGAACTCTAATAAGATTTGAAAATAAATGCATAATTATTTTTCTGTTTCTTCTTCTCTTTCTTTTTTTTTTTTTTTTGAATGTTTCAATAAATGTATTTTCAGTTTATTTAAAAATAAATAAATAAATAATGGGCCAAACAAATTTCCGTGAATAAATGAACCAAATGATTAAATTACATGCATGGGTCTGCTGGAGCTCTCACAAACTGGACTTGTGGATCTGGTCCCAGTTCTTGGATGTGATGGAGGATTGTGTGAGGTCTTCTTTATTTATACTGACACTGGGAGACTGTTGCCTCATCAGGGAGAGCACACTTCACCTGAAGGGTCAGCGGCTGCAGCTCTTCCCAAAAATGCAAACAAAATAACAATAATTGAGAAATTCCTGTTCTATGTGTATAAAACGTAGTGTTCAAAAACATTTTACACAACTATAAACAACACTGAAGAGACAGTTATTTCCTCAGGAGCAGTTTGGTCATTTCCTCTTGTAAAATCGAAATACTGCAATACATTTTGCATCAAAACCGTGAAACTTTACTTAACATTAAAACACCACTATATCCACACTTAGTGTTTAATGTTCTAAATGTAATTCTGTTGTAACTTGGCACAATGACAATAAATCCTTGAATCTTCATCAAACAGATCTGCACAGATAAAGACATTACATTTTATATGAATTAAAACAACAAAAGACCATGCAGAATAACTGGAAGTTCAGTGTATGTTTTATCTGCAAAAATGTGAATCCCTTTTGTTTAGGGCACTTTAAAAACTGATGGCATTTATGGGAAGAGTTGCAGCCACTGACCCTTCAGGTGAAGTGTACTTTCCCTGATGAGGCATTACTCCCACACAATCCTCCTTCACACTCAAGAACTGGGACCAGTCTCCAACCACATCCACAAGTCCAGTTTGTGAGAGCTCCAGCAGACCCAACATGAAGACTGTGAGAGTGGCTGTTGCTGTGGCTCTGCTGTTTGCATTTGTCTGGATCCAGGAGAGCTCTGCACAACCACACTCTCAGGTAAGAGTCAGGAGATCTGTGCCACTGTCCAAAGGTTATTAGAGCTGTTCTCATTAAAGACACTGTATGATCTTAGATGACAGAGATGGAGGAGCCTGAGGACATGGACATTCCAGTTGAGCTGAAAGCAGAAGTGTCAGTGGACGCCATGACGGTGAGTCTCTCTGTAGTTTATATTCTCTATGACAATATATTTAGGCAAGGCAAGGCATATATTGACATATATTGGTATAGCATAATTCATACACAAAGGAATTCAAATTGCTTTATAGAATAAGAATTACAAACAATATAAACAAATCAAAACAAATAATCATCATAAAATTAACATTAAAAGAGAAGATTGCAGAATAAATACCTTTCAGTCATATGCACAGCTACACAAAACTTTTTTTTTTGAGCCTGGATTTAAGTGATCTGTTGGTTTCAGTGGCAGAGTGAATCCACTGGTCAATATTCACCTGCTGCCAATGAGACATAGATCTGAGTGTCATCTACATAGTTGTTGTAAGACACATTATTACTGCGTATTAACTGGCATTACAGCAGCAAATAGAGATCGAACAAAATGGGTCCCAAGATTGAGCCTTGGGGCACCCCACAGATCAGGGCCATTTCATCTGAGACACATTTTTCAATTTCAATAAAATACTCCTTGCCTTCTAGATAGGAGTTGAACCAGTTTAGTGCAGTACCCAAGATGCCCACCCAGACGTCTTGTCTCTGTAAGAGGATCCCATGATTGACAGTGTCAAAAGCAGCACTCAGACCTAACAGGATCAAGACTGAGACTTTGCCTGCATCAGTGTTCAGACGGATGTCATTTGTCACCTTGATAAGAGCAGTCTCAGTGCTGTGGCAGATTTGAGATGGGTTGTAATTGGGTCAGTACTGTGGTGTCAAGACTGCTCTTCGTTAGGATAACCGCAGTTTTCAAAGCTCTTCATGTTAACTATTCAAGCGAGTGGTGATAGCAAACTATTGAGCACAGACTTTAAAAATCTAGTGGGTAACACATCAAGGCAGCATGTAGACGTCAGTTACAGGTGCAAAGTGAGTCAGCTCTAACGCCTCACTCAGACTGCACCTGGTCCATCTACGATTCCTGTGTCGGACCGGTTTAGTTGTGGTGTGATTCTCACACAAGAACTGGAGGCTCTGCTGTGCTGTTGCAGTCACCACCTTTGAAGCTGCACGCGTCTTCACATGGTCACTATTTACTTATTAAGGGAAAAGGCTTGCTTCGGCATCCGGCAAAAATAGAATCCGACAGATTTGATCCAGAACTCCGCGGCACCTCCGCGGGCACCACCAGACTGTCGCCTGAGCTCCTCTCATTTTTGTACTATACGGAATACTTGCAGCCACCGGACCAGAGCTGCACCGTGTGCAGTCTGAGCCTGGGGTGAACTGAGCAGGGGCTATTATTTGTGTTGTGGAATTGATGGCATTTTTGATGCTCTGAACCTTGTCATTAAAGAATACTGCAAACTCATTCCACACAGATGTGGAAATTAGTTCTAACGGCAACGGGATTTGAGGGATTCTTCATCTGTTTACTGCTGCAAATAGGACACGAGAGTTGTTATTGCAACTTCCAATAATGTCAGAAAAATACCTCTCCCTTGTTCTACATAAACTATGATTGCACATATACATATTTTCTCTGTAAATCTCATAATGAACCTGGAGCTTTGACTTCTGCCCTCCGGCACTCCCTTTTCTGTGCCCTGACTGAGTCATCATTCCTCCATGTTGCTTTCTACTTATCTTTAACCATTGTAACCTTCATCGGGGCAATGGTGTCCAGAACATTCAAAACACTCGAAGTCACAGAGTTCAACAAATCATCAACATTAGAACATGAGGCATTTTCAAAGTGTATTATTTCCATGAACAGTGCACCTGTGTTATCATTTATGTGTCTCCTTCGCACAACTGCAGGACCAGCCGCTGTTTTGGGAATAACAGACAGGTCAAAGAAGACACAGAAATTATCAGACAAAGCAACATCCACCACACTGACATTTGAAATATTTACTCCTTTTGTAATGAGCAGGTCCAGAGTGTGTCCTCTGTTGTGGGTGGGCTCGCTGACATGCTGAGTCAGACCAAAGGTTTCAAGGACAGAACTGAGCTCTTTAGTGTTTCTGTCAAACACATTATCCACATGTACATTAAAATCACCTATAATGACTAAACCATCAAAGTCAATGCATACGACTGAAAGCGTCAGTAAAATTATCAATAAAACTTTACAGTGCTGGGGAGGTTTGTATATGACTAAGTAAAGTATGGAGGGTGATTGTTTTAGCTCCATGTTAAAGGAAACATAGTCACTGAATGAAAACACCCCAAATGACAGCCTGTGACTAGCTAAATTATTTCTAAAAAATAAAAATGCACACACCTCCACCCTTTTTGTTTGCTCATTTTTCAGTTTCAAATTTGATGTTGGGAGGCGTTGATTCCACAGATAATGCAGTTGATTAGAGTTGCATTATCTATGTTTTGGTCAAGTCAGGTTTCGGTTAAAAACATAATGTCAAGATTAAAAGAAGAAATAAAATCATTTATTAAAATTGATTTGTTATATAAAGATCTGACATTGAGCACAGCAAGATTCAGAATAGTTTCAGTAGGACTGGATGTTATCTCCTTACAGGGAATATGAACTAAATTTCTCTGACTGGACACTTTAACTGTCCTTCTGTTAACCAGTCTATGTGGGCCTCAGCCTGATATTACCTTTATTATAACTACATCCTGGGACAGCAGAGGTCCTGTCTTACTTATACGAATACTATATGAGCATTTATGTATTATTATTGCCAGGGCCGACCCTAGCTTTCAAAGGGTTCTAAGGTGAATTTGTTTCTGGGGCCCCCAGCAGTGGATGTACCCTGGCTCAGCTATTGGTGAGTCACATTTGACAACATTATGACTATGCTCTCATCAACTTGACCAATTGTATTTGCATTTATATGACCAATATCAGACTGAAAACATCCAGAATGTCACAACTACTATAGCCACAAGAACAGTAGACAAACATGTAAGGGGGGTCTGGGTCTGTGCCCTGCTCCAGAAGATTTTTGAAATTCTAGAAATTTTTTCCTAGTTTCTCATGGAATTTAATGTGTTCCAGTTGGCTACAGTGAGCTTACATTTACATTATAAAACACAGAGGTGGATAGGGCAAAAGCCAAAAGTTGTAATTAGGTAATAGTACGCTTCAAAATATTTTTGGCTACTCATGTAGAAGTACAAAGTAGTGCTTCAACCAAAACTTTTACTCAAGTAAGAGTAAAAGTATGGTGTCATAACATTATTACAATAAATTTAAAAAAGGGTTAGTCATGTAAATGTAGCCTCCTAGTGTAACTGAGTACTGTCCACCTCTAACAAAAAATGACTGTGGTCACTATATTATGACCACAATCAGCAGTTGCATATTGAGTATTATATGAACGCCCCTCTTCACTGTTTTATCGTGGCATGCCATGTCCATTAGAGTAATGACTAAGTAAGGCTATTTCGAGTCCCCTCACCATCTTTCCCAAAACAATTATCTTCTTGTGTTCTTGATGCGTTGCCCAAGACTTTAGATAAACTTAAGCTAACTTTCAATCTAACTTGTAAAACAGTTAGACTGTATGACCGAGGGATTACACCATAAATCCATGCACTACACAGACATTCAAATGTACCTCAGCTGCCTCAGCCACCTTGCAACTGCCCACACCTATGGCCAGCTCAAAAACAAATGTAGGCAGCAGCAGATATTTTGCTACTATATATAACAGAACAAAACAAATGTAACCATTTGAGAGGGATATTTAGGCTGCTACAAAAACATATGTCCTATTTCCAATAAAACTTTACAGATTATATTATTTTCAATAATATAATACAGACCCCAAGGCCCTCTGGTAGCCTTGGAGCCCTAAGCAGCTGCTTAATCTGTTTATAGGCTGGGCCGGCTCTGATTATTGCTAATACATGTTTTGTGTGCAGAGTCCATACTTCAGGAGCAGAGAGAAGAGACACATTAAGTGTAAATTCTGCTGTGGCTGCTGCACTCCTGGAGTCTGTGGAATCTGCTGCAGATTCTGAAGAAGACATTTTTCATCTAACACTGTAGCGGCTTCCCTCAGCAAACCTTGAAGCCGCTGTGAGAGCCAGAGTTGGTCCTGAGTTCGTAGCTTTGTGATGTGCTGGTAATTTATTGTAAACAAATACGCTGAGATCAACATGCGTTTTGTGGCGATTTATTTAGCGAACACACACACACACAGAGCTATCAGCAGCGCAGCAGAGAAAATGGACATGGATGGATGTAACAGACTATGGTAACATGAGTAAATACACACGCAGAGCTATCAACAGCGCAGCAGAGAAAATAGACATGGAGGTAGAAGTAAATGGAGGTAAAAACTGGCAGAGAAAATGGCGGTGGAACTGGCGGTCAACAAAAATTACAGCTACCCGGCCCTGACTCTCAACACCTGTGCCTGAGGTAAGTGCCGCCTTTTCACACATACGTGCACGTGCACCTGCTCATGTGAGCCCCGCCCCCTCGGCTCTCAACCAACCAAACACACACATGCAGCAAACACACAGTGCACCCTTTTCCTGTCTCTTACAGACACTAATAAATATTTTCTAAAATAAAATAACAAAAAAAATTGGGTTGAGATATTTTTATTATTATATTCATATATTCTATAAAATGTTTTGTGTTTACTTGTTAAATTAGATAAGATACAAATAGAAAAATGCAGTTGTCCAATGACTGAACTGTTGTTAGTTGAGTACACAGAGACCTGAAAGGGGTTTTCTCACATATTGATTGATTGGAGCCACAGTTGTGTTTGTTGACACAGCTTTTAGGTAATTTATCATGTTTTACATAGATACATAGTACATAGTAAATTTGGACATACTGTACTTGCCCATTGTATTTGAAATAGTGTTGTCATGATGCTAAAATTTTGATACTAAGGAATTCACTCAATACTAGGTACTGATTATGATACCACAATGAAGATAAAAAAATGCACCTTTTTAGTAATACAATTTTCATTTTCATATACAAAATACTTCTTTTTATTTCTTTATCTTAGCATGAGATCTTATATTCGTTCTGATAAAGCTCAAGATCATACTAAAACTGTTCAAGAAAGCTCAGATTTTGTGCTGTTAATGTGATCTTTTGCCGTATCAATACTTGCTCAAATGAATATCTGGTTTCGATACTAGTTTTAGTATCTATTAATATCTGATTTTTGATACTTTTGACAACATTAATTTGAAATAAAAAAGGAAAAAGGGAAGTTATTAGCCATATATGGGCCTCCAACAAACTTCCTGAGACACAGTGGTGGTGGTCTGCTCTAATCCACCTCTACACCTCCTGCTGCTTGGGTTGGTGAGGTATGGCATCTCACCATGGTGGCACGCTTTAACTGTTATGTTATTCAGCTGCATCACACCTCACATGCTCTATAAGGGCCACAGGGGTCACATAAACAGTCTGTTGTTAGTGCCAGGCCTAAATCATTAGGAAACACCCCCACTCTGATCAAATCAGCAAAGAAACTTATAAGTTCAATATGTGGCATTAGAACAATAGCAGTTCTGTGCTTTTATTCCTGTCATTAAACTGTAGTTATAATTTCATTCAGCTCATACAAGTAGCATGTAGAGCCCGTATAAGTTTACACAGGGCAGCAGTGTGGTGCCTCACAGTGTGTAACAGGGCTGAGCCAGTGCCAGGCCTCGCGCCCAGACGGATGCCCTGCACGCCCCCATCCCACAGAGCCACTGCCAAACCACACAAGGAGATAGTAAATGAGAGCGCTGCTTCCTCCCCCGGCCGGCACACATGCACCATGTGGTTTGTTTTATCTGACTCACACGAGGAACAATGGCGGCGTGTAGCAGAGGCAGCAATTAGAGACCTGTTCATCTGTATAAACAGTACTGCAGGAGCTCAATAAACCTACAACCTATAGTCTCTGTTAGGACTATGCACTGGAGTACACGGGTGGTAATGTGCATAATACAAGATGTTGTTCTTGTTTTCATTTGTTGAGGCTCTTAAACAGCAGTGAGCCACAAAAATACAAATTATGAGTTTTTCTTTTAAAGCATAAAAGGTTCAGATTAGGGCTTCAGGTTTGCAGAACTGACAGACTCTTCCTCATAAATTCACTCTAGATACTTTCATTGTTATGCATGGTTCAGACCTTGGTTGACATGAAATTTTACAACTCCAGTGAAGAGGGTCAACACTTGCACACTGTCAAAGTTGTGTCCAATTCCATCAGGTGGTTGGACAAGCTCCACCACATGACATCATTATACTCACTGATGCCAATGCCACTACCTTCTAGTGACTGGCCTACCGACTCAAAACTGGTGTACACACGTTGAAATTGATAAATTTCATAACAGACTTTTACAGTTGTTTTCAATTGTTTTAGCACATTTTTTGAAACTTGGTTTAGTTTGATCATTTGATTCAAACATGTATCTGAACAGGGGTTCGGGTGGTCAAATCATTTGGTACATGTTTCATCAGTTCACACAGTTCTCAGGCTCTTTTTCAGAACACATGACATAGCTCTCTGTTAAGGATTTTGGCCCAAACACTGTCTTTTTCAATATAGAAGCTCAAACATAACAGCAAAAAAATGCAATTTGTGGGCACCCAAAATCTAACAACGAAGGATTTCACACACAAGTCAAACAGGGAGAAGGGTCTCAGCAGTGAGTGATTAGAGACACCATACAGTATACTGGATATCCAGTGAGATGTTATGGGAATGTCTTGACTGATTTGACACATTACATATTGTAAAAGCAGTTTTGATGTATTTGCTATTATGACATCTCTCAGTATTTGCATACAGTAAAATGCTGTAAAATCCAGTGTGCAAATTTATTTCAATTATATTTTTTGTAAAAAATGTTTGAATATATCGACTGGTTTGGGAAAAAAAAACACAGCTTTTCCAGCCCCAGTTGTGTAAATGTATGAAGCCCATTTGCAGACTGTAACCAGTGATTCCCTGTGGTCCCTGAGAACTGAATTGAAAAAAACTGTAATTGACAGCTTAGTCACCACTTTCTCCAGCTAGTGTGAACCGAGCCTATAGCACAGGTCACAATCCAAGGCTAAAGCTGTGAGTCATTCACACATATAGACACAAGACAAGCTCTGAGCTCAAGACCTATAGAGCTGATTAAAGACATTTCCACCACTCACATGTGTGCGGGGGAGGATGGGTTGAGACAAACCCGCCTCTCATCTCTACTTTTGCCATGTCCAGAGGGAGCAATCGTCACGATCTTTATTAGGGCAATAAGAGATTTGCTATTTCTTCCACAGACCCACCAAGTGGTGTCAAAGGTGGCTTTGGATGCATGGCAAAGCATAATCCTGATCTGAATGAGTGGGAGGAAGACAAACATTCCTTACCCCCTGCAGTACCCATGCCCAGTAAAAATCTACTTACCCACAATGCACCTCTCAGCTTAAGTGAACAGCCCCCCTGGAGCCTGTAGTGGCACAGAGAAATATCCTTCTTGTAGAAGCCACACATGTCAGCTTCAGTTCAGATACAGGCCTACTGGGTCCTAACTGGGTACATTATATCCACTTCTACTGCTCTTAATATACTTTAATAAGACCTGTTTTCTATTAATTCTCCCTTGAAACCGGTAGTAACACAGCTACTAGGTACATATAAAACTGAATGAATGGAGCGGGGCTGCCAGCAGTCTAAAGGGGGAGAGCAGAAATCCTTGTGGATTTGTCCTCACCAGCTGGCTCCTGAGTCCAATATAATGGCTGTGCCCATGGCTCTCGTAGCAGGAAAGGAAATATTTGGGCAGCCTGTAAGCATTAATATGTTTAAGCAGAGCAGTTTGATTCAGGAGAGGTCATAAAGCACATGCATGTCACATCCTGAAAAGTACGACAGAGCTGCTATGCTCTGCACCTCAGCTGAATGAGGACAATGGCTTTGTGTGGACTCCAAATGTGAAAAAGGCCTGCTGAATATGGCTCCTATCTGCTTATGGCACCCACAAGGTGAGCTGCAGGTTGGTCTGCTCCTTGTTATGTGTGGTGATAAAACTTACCGCACCTGCTGCTACTAACCCCTAAGACTGAGGCTCATAAATATTGTCCATTTGTCATTCAGGAAGGAAAAACTCATTCAAGCAGTGCACACTGGGGCATAATGTGCAGGTTCAACAGAAGGAATGGGATGAAGGCCCTCAATGTTCTGAATCAAACCACAGCCATGGACAATTTGTTTTTACTAAAAAGTCTATTTATTTTGGTAAATTGCTGGTTTTGTATAGCAACGTCACTTGAAATGTGCATTTACATTTTTTATTAATTGTTTCAGAAATAAGGGAAATATTTCATTTGGTCTCATGATCAAAATCCCTTAGTAATGCAACAATTTGGTTGATTTGTTTGAAGTGTGATGGTCCATATTTGACAGATGACACCAGTATGTTCTCGCTACTGGACTGTTCCAAACCCTATGGCTAAACCAGCTTAGTGTTTCCATATATCCTTCAAAAGAAATGGCAAGTGACGCCTCATTATATGGTTATTATATTGTATGATTATTATATACTGCAGATCATGACAAGTTTTATAATCTTGGACATAGCTATTTATCCCACCAAGTCATAGCTTCCATTTGCCCTGGAGAAAATGTGTCACAGCACCCCAACCATTAACTATAAAGGTCTCACTGACACTGCACACAGCGCTGCCAATGTACTCATAACAAGCTACTTTAAGACTCCTATCACTGATCTATACAGTACGGCTCAGAGCCCAGTGGGTCATTTCCTGTTTGTGGTTTCACTTGTTTTGCCTTTGAAGCAGGTTTTAATAATAGGACTCACCCGGGCCTAATGAAAATGCTGGCTGTTAGATTAAAAGGGAGATCTCGTCTGAGCCACCTAACCGCATGCAGCACAAACAGTGCAGTGCACATACGCCGTTTACAGAAGTGGTTTAGCTGCTCCCTGTGATGTGTGAGTGAATGCTAACCCTCTTGACAACACAGACACTTCTCCAGCAAAACCATTGGTCAGGAGGCAAAGGTATGTTGGATAAAATAGCAGCGGTTCTGTGTCTTTCCTTTTATTTTTCCGTTGCAGACAGCACAATGTGGGTCTTTAAAGGTGGTCCCGAGCTTAATGAATCCACTTCAGTGCCATTGCTCTTTAGGTCTAATCCCTGTCGAGTCTGGAGCATTGATAGTCTGGCCCACTGTGGATGACATCTGTGATTCGTTCATTAAGTCGTAACCAGCAACAGATGCCTTTAAAAACTTAGGACCAAGTGCATCTATGCCTGCTTTTATTGGCCACTCCAGTTTTAATTTATTCTCAGTAGACCCAGTTAGAGGCCTAAAATGGTACCAATAGTGCATTTGTTGGTTTGCTAGAGTTACAAAAATATTATATATTTAAATAAAAGCACTTTTAGACATTTTTGTTAAGGTAAGGTACACTTTATTGTCCTTACAGAAAAAAGTTGTCTTCTGCATTTGACCCATGCTTCAATGGGGCAACCTGTCAGGAGCAGTGGGCTTAGCGCCTGAGGACCCTGAGGATCTCCAGATGTTGAGCAAGGCTTAGTCAAGACTACCTTAGCTGGAGGATCTTACCTATCATGCATGTTTTTTGGGTGATGGGAGAAACTGGGGAGCCTGGGGGAAACACAGGGAGGAACAAACTCCGCACAGAAAGGCCTCAGACGGCCCGGGAGAGGAACCTTCTTGCTGTGAGGCCACAGCCATCGTGCTTTATTCATTCATCTGGTGGTGGTAAGCAACTTCTTGGCCACAACTTCCCTGTGACACATCTTCCACTAAGGTTTCTCTGACCATTGACAAACACAAAAACAAGATGGGTCAATTTTCTGGCCCAGAGACTCAGTGCAACTAGGCCACAATGACTGGTTGCTTTGGTGCAATTCACAAAGCTGACTACATCACTGAGAATTAAACCCCCTTTTTTGAGCTGCCGTCACACACTCTGTTAAAACCCAATAGACCGTGTCCAATCCTTTGGTTGGAGCAAGCACTGTGCCATACTGTGTATGAGATTGATTTAACAAATGTTAAGGAAATCACCATTATACACTGCCTGAGGGACACAAATACTTCATACACCACTTCAGGAATTATTTTATAAATAAAATGCATCTCAGTTACCTTAATAAGGCTTATTGGGACTGCTTTCACCAAATGCTTGAATTGCAATGCTTTTCATGCCTAAAGGGCATTCCTCACATGAAACCCAAATAGCACCATTTGAGTGTAACAGACAATAAGAATGAATGAAAGGGTCTCTTGTACAGTCACAATGTTTTTTAATAAAACACATGTACACATATGCAGTCCTATGACCATACATTTACTCAATCCTAATTTTTAAACCTAGAACATGAATAAGTCTGTCTTATTTTTAACTCTTCAACACATTGAAATCAGTAGATGAGGTCAAATAAATCACTCACTGTGACGTCAGACTTGTTAAAGATATGCACTGATATAAGGAAGTCAACGAATATTTCAGCATATAAGAGTAACAGCATGAGGCAAAACTTTCACTGAACAAAAAAGTACAAAATAGAATAGAATTAATAAATAAATCAAATATATACCATATAAATGGAATAGTTATGTGGCGGTTATATTTTTTAACATTTTTAATCTGTAGCTTGGTATTACAACCTTTTTTTGTTATCTCTAAAACATTTAGAATGGTGAACTGGTCAATACTGAAAATACAGTAATAAGCTTTTATTATTAGATAAACTATGTACAAGTCATGTTTATGCCATGCTAGTCGGACAACTAAATTCTTTTTTATCCACACTATACAGTTAGAGCATAAAGCAGTCAGAACGTAAACAATTTGTGCTGAGAATAAAATACTTTGCATCTATGCATGGTAATTTTTATTTTTAATATTACTCTCTCAAAAATGTACATAACATAAAAGGCCTCACATGGGAATGGTCTCTGTCTCCACACCGTTGTCTACAGGGAAGGTGAGCTTTGACATAAATAAAAAGTCTCTAAGTTTGAGATGCCTTTTCAGTTCTTTAGCATCGCTCTTGTTTAGCCAAATCTCTGGTTACCCTTTCATCTGCCATCTTGTTTGTCATCCTCCTTGCCCTCATCTCAGCCCACCTTCTCTCCCACAGCCTGCACAGTCTCTGCCTTTCATCACGTTTAGACGGTTAATGACAATGTAAAAGGCCCACGACAAGGTGATGGAACAGGGGGAGTGGCTTGGACGAAGGTCACCTGGTTGGTCACTGCGACTGGACAAAGCAGCATGAAGCACATTTTAGTGATATCCTACATTAGAGATAAATACTGGAGTGACCTAGTGTCCTATAGGCAGTGGGGTGGCCCAGGGCAGGAGGCGGGGCTTGTGGTCAGACAGGATATGGGTGCAGCAGTGGCTAGCAGCTTTGCGTTGGTTCTTCTTTATAGTATTTGGGTAGTCTGTACTTGTTCACTGCTCACTGACTGGAGCGAACTGCAGCCAAGTGGTCAGTGTGCTGGTTGTGAGCCCGAAACCGCAGTCTCTGCTTCTTCTTCTTCTTCTTTTCCTCTTTGGACGGGTGCTTCCCCGAGCCCCCTGTGGACAGAGAAACACAGGACAGTTAGAAAATCATCAAGAGTTGTGGATTATAGTTGCAATGGGTTTACCAATGTCACATAGTGTTTTATTTGTCCAGTTGTGAAATTTTCACAATAATGACCATTTCAGAAAAAAAACCTTTTGGCATTTATGTTCTGTAGCAACACTCAGAGCTAAAGCTTCACTTTAAACAAATGTCTCCTCACACCAACACTCTTCACTGTCTGTTCAGCGGAAAACGGAGATAACTCTGGGAAGTTGCATAACTTTTTTTTCCAACTTGGAAAGGTCCCCCAGCCCAAGGTTAATACACCCCAGGTTTCACTAAGACAGGGCAAAGCATGCTGGGAACTGACTTCCTGCTCTCATGGAAGCTTGTGTGGTGGAGGCTGATGTGCAGCCATACTTCTCTATGACAGAGAGCACTCAGGCTACTGAACCACAAGGCAACAATCTGACTGCCAAGGCCACAAATAAGATAACGAGGTGTGTGTGTGTGTATGAGGTGGAGAGAGTGTGAGGGAATTTAAGGAAAAGAAAGTCTAATGGGGGAAAGTGGAGAAGGCCTTGAATGATGAGATGCTATCTGGATCCTGCTGTAGAGCTCAAAGAACAGGCTGTGCTATGGTTCGCTGCTGCCTCATTCACTGCCATTACTGCACTTGTTCAGGCTGCTACTCTCACGAAAACCCGCTAACACTGTGTAAAATCCAACATTATCACTAATTGCTTTCACATAGTCTGCTATGGCACTGAGAGCCGCAGAAGAATGCCCAATGGTCTGTTTGAAAATTAGCAACTGAAAGAGTCACGATTAAAAGTGATGAGTGAATAATTCCTTTTATAAATCAAAGCATGCTGCATTTATTGGAATCTGTCAAGCGATGCTATAATAAAAGGCTTTCTTGCACACAGTTTAGGATTTAGGATTTAGGTTTCTTATATCTTCTCTCTATATATTCTCTATTCAAAACTTTAAGACTACGTTTTTAACTGTGGTAAAAGAAGATTAACTGAGGTAAAATTGTAATTTTAGAACATTCTACCCATTATGTCCATTGCTATTTTACTATTTTAAGGATGTAATTATCAAAACAGTGTTGCTAGGTACCCACAAACATGCATTAGAGAGCAATCAACTCTCCATGAATTACACTGATGGCTGTAAAAACATAGTGTGGTGGGTGAAGTCCTGCTGGGACATTTCTTGGACACAAGGTTGTGTTTATGAGGGTTAGGTTAAACAGGAGTGTTCCTGGCTAGTTCAGGACTGGGCAGGAGATCAGTAATGCACTTTTTTTCCTCTCTTTGTCAGAGACCTGCCAACATATGTGAACAGCAGGGAAGACAGTTTTTCAGGAGCCCCAGTGCAAAGGGCAGATAGAGTTTAGCACACCGATTTCAGTCATAGGCTATACAAATCTTTTCTCTTTGCATGCAACAGACAAATGACAAGAGATATCTCTGTGCACATAAGAAAATGTTTAATTGGACAAACTTCAATGCATTTTCAGTCTATGTAATCCTTAAACTATTTATAGGGTAATACATGTGTCTATTGTCAACAATAAAGACACTTGGACTCTTTTTTAGAACATCACTGCATTAGAACGTCGCAAAATGAAGATGAGAACAAAGTAGGGAAATCCCATATATATGCACAACACAGTGTCACAGTATTAGTTATGTTGTTTTATAAAGTTGAATGACTGTAAAAAATCCTGGCTATTAAAGTGTTTTTGCCCAGACAGACTCTCCTAATATTTCATAAGCATAAGTTCTTAATGCTGACAGCTAGAGGGCAACCATACTCTACATTCAAGCCCATGTCCCTGTATGTGATATGTGGAGATGCTCTGTCCTATCTGCAGAAGAGGTTTCATTTGGTCTTCCCTTGGGGCAGCACACGCTCAGCTTTCATCATCTCATACTGTATTTATGAGCGTGTAATCACTTAGGCTGATTACCGGGGTTCACAGAGGAGTTTAATTTGCCTGGAAAGAAATGATTAAGTCATCGCTATAGCTTTCAAAACCAAGAACAAATTCATAAATCCTTAAGAAAGTACAATTTGGACTTGGAAATGCAAAGTTGGTTTCTTTCTTTTTTCTGTGTATTGTCGTCCATTGTTGTGCGACACATCTGGCACAGTCAAAAGCCATTCAAAGAACAATCACGTTTTATCTGAAAAATCACGAGCTTTCCATTCTGGCAACAGCAAACCGTAATTTTATAATGTTTGGTTTTTGTTCTTTCTTTGATACAATCGGCCCTGCCAGCTTGACAATCAAACAAACAAACAAAAAACCCAGAATTGAAATCAATGTGGAGTTTTGTGGTCAGGTGTTTACTGCTGTCAAACCTGACCTTTGTGGATTCTCATTCATTAGCATGTGCAGGGAATGGAACTCTTCTAGATAATCGCTAGTTCAAAGTTAAGGCAGTTAATTACGGTTGTTTCCATAAAGCCCCTAAAAAACTTGAAAATCGAATAAAACAGAGTAAAGAGAGTTTTTTGGCTCAATTGAAAGAGTATTTACATACAAAACCAGAATGTATCGAAGTATAGGTTTCAAATTCTGAATCGGTTTTATTGCAACTGCTGGTGAACAAAATTCACAAACTAGTAATTTGCTTCGGTGATATGCTGCAACATGAAGCAATGGATAATAATAATAAAATATACAATTGTATAGGCTATGATTTAAAAGGCATGCATTACATAAGTTATGACCAGCATCTTTTTATAACTAAAAAATACTTAAAGACACTGTAGCCATTTTAAAAATGGCTTATAAATGTTGTTTTTCACATTTTTTTGACCACTGCAAACTACCGTTTGCACTTACCTTATGCATTCCGAGCATCCTAATAATTCTGTGACGTGTTTATGGTAAAGTAGCATGCTAACACGCACTTCCTGATTATCAAACAATAAAATGCTTTATATTTAGAAGCAGACAGCATGCAGCTGACATATTTTGACCTCAAGAGTACAATATAGCTGTACTGGGGTAAGAAGAATTTTGCTCAAATACAGGGTACAGGGTCTTTATCCATCCATCGCTTTTTCTTCCACTGGGTCACTGAGGCAGCAGTCTAAGTAGGGACTTCCAGAGTCCACCAAGAGACATAATCCCTGCAGTGTGTCCTGGGTCTTCCCTGGGGCCTCCTCTTGGTGAAACTTGCCTGGAACACCTCCTCAGGGAGGCTCCTGGACGCCAAGCCCACACCAGCCCACCACCTCTCCCCCCTCGGGCAATACCAGAAAAGTGGAGACCCCCCACTCGCAAGCCAACTGAAGGAGAGAACTGTGCGTGGAGGTGATGCTCAACCAACAAGCTGAGGCTCCTTTCCCCTCAGCACCATGTCCCCAGTGCCAGTTTCCATGTCTGGAGATCCGGGCGTCGAAGCCCCCGCCTTTGATTGCCCCCCAGACTGCCCCCTCTCTGCACCGGCCCCTTACGCATCCTCCTGCAAGCGGTGGGTCCACGGGAGGACAGCTTGATGCCCCTTCTTCAGGCTGTTCTCAGCTGGGCCCCATGGGGGAAGGCCCGGCCACCAGACGCTCGTTGACAAGCACCCACCCCAGGCCTGTTTGCCATGGGTGACCATACCAGGGACACGAACCCCCGACAACATAGCTCCCAGGATCATTCAGGTGCTCAAACCCCTCCGCCACGTGAAGGTGGCGGTTTGAGGAGGGGCCTTTAATTACTTGGAATTTTGCATATTGGTTGTGACAGCTTTCTTTATTTGTGTCTAAGACTTTTGCGAAGTTTAATCAAGTTAAATCACCAAAAGGGACTTGAGAAATACTACCCATTCTAATCTTTGCAGCAGCCACACTAGCAAGCAAAATCATATTAAAGTCAACATGCACGATGGAGGACAATTCTCAATATCCCTTCAAAGCCAACCAGCTTACTTCAGCTTGCTCTTCTTTCTCACTGACACTGCTATCTGTGGCTCGCAGCAATAACACAGCATAGTGAAGGTCCAAGTGAGAGTTAAGCACTATTATACATATCATATTATTAGGCCAAAGTAATACCTCCCCGTGGGACGTGAATGTAACGACTGGTCCAACTGATGCACTGGAAGATAATCAGTCAGTTGTGTATCCCAGTGGAAAGCAGGCCAAAGCCAAAGCCCTCTTCATCTGTGTCAGAGCTAATATCTTTGTTTTGGAAAAGTGGACCCAGCTCAAGAATATGCACAAGCTTTAGGCAACTGTCTCAGATTGGTTCAAAAGCTGGCTTAGTATTTTATCAACCAAACCAGAAGTGCAAAGATGTACAAAGTGTAATGTACAAATTGATTGCAGAAGGAAATCTAGTCTTGTGTGAGTTGACCAGTTCAGGAGTAAATACTCATTCCGCAAGGTTGCGTCTAAATCAAAACAATGTAACCTGGCATATAACAAGGGTATACTATGACAAAACTGAAAAAAAAAAATGAACCCATTTTAACTGATTGCATTTATTGATTCAGTACAATGACCTTGGTGTGGCGCCATTTCAGTATTTTGTTTCATGAATATTGTGCTTGGCAACATTTGCAAAGCAATGACTCTTTAAATAATTGAATATATTTCGTTATGCTTCAATGTGGCGCAGTGAATGGACAGCAGCACACATGAAGGATGGTTGGTTAGCACTAATAGCAAAATTGGATTTTGATTCTCGTACTGAGACTCAAAATTTTCTCTCCTTGTCTGGATGGTTGACAGCTCTGATTTCCCCCATCAGATCAGAACAAGCATGGGCAAGGGTATTCCTCCAGCTAGGTACTCCTATTCAAAATGTTCTATAATCTGTCCTATTCAAGGGTATGTGAATGTCCTGCCATTGCTCCTTGTAATAAACCAGAATTAATCAATTTACCTTTGACCCATACTGACTTCTATTTTTTTTTTTTGTTATAAATAAAACATAAAATCACATCATTCAACCACACCTCACTAAGACTTTGGCGCACTAGAGTAAGTACTGGCAGTGTACAGAGTATAGTTACAATATAATGACAATAGCCTTGACCTGCTAATAAAGAAGAGCAGCACTATTGGCTGGGGCCAAGTGATTTCATCCACTAACGGCTCCAGCGGCAGTGCATGGATTGGAGGCCTAATCTTATCTCCATAGCTTGTGGTTTGTGAAAAATCAATGGCTGACCTCAAGAAGACATTAAGACATACGGTAAAAGGGATTCTATACTCTCCTGTTACCTCCCGAAGCCTATACTTGATGTGGGCAATCAATTAATAATCCTTTTTTTTTGTTTAGGGCCGAATGAGGTTAAGGTGGTAAAAATCTGAATAATTTTGGAGAAGATTCGTAGGGACTTTTCAGGGCTAAAGCTGGAGTTTTTGGCGGCACGTTGCATTCATAAACAGGCCAAAACGGAGGCCATTATTTGTGAGGGAAGGAGAGAAGTACTGGCGCCAGGGAGATTTGATTTCAGTGAAAGAAATTGGATTAGCAGCCATTAAGGGCCTCCTCACACATACATTTATAACGCTGTGAAGGGCCGGCTCGTGCACTATGAACAGCTAGCACACCGGTGGAGTAGGTTACATTAGACAATACTGTCCAGTACGGCTACTGTTTTCACTTGGTTAGAATTGGGATACAGTGGTATGACCTCAAGAGACCCATCATACGTTAAGGCATTGGCCAAGGTTTTAAATGGCAGTTAAAGCATTTTATAAGGGCTTAACATTGCACCAGTGGGATGGCGAAATTTGCCACCGGAGAGGAAGCTTCTTCTATACTAGCACTACTGTACCAAAGTAAGTAACATTTTGGTGGTTTCAGAATCATCATTGCATGGTCTGACTACATGGTTTCTTTGTTTTAGTGGGGTCTCTGTGGGTCTTTTGACAGAGGTGCATGTGTTGGGAGACCAGGTGACTCTAAATTGCTCAAGTACATAAAAATTACATTGAAAAGACTATCTCTTCTGTGTAAGCTCAAGATAGCTATCTTGGAATATGGACATTATTCAATTAATGAATACATATTTCTCGTATGAGTAGTATGGCAGTAATACAATTCGTATTCGTGCCTGATTTGACAGAAGAGAGATCTGATTCTTAATATAAAAAGCAGACCGGCGGAGGCGTGCGTTGTTGATGGTTGACCTACAGTACTGTACGATTCAACTTTTCACCCCTCATTTAATCAAAAATATAAGTTTTTCTTCTCCACTTGGAAAAGAGAGTTTTGCAGAAACAGACGTCAGATGTCGGAAAAACCAAATCAGGCTTTTGACAGCGAGGACAATCATTTACAAGAAGCTCATCTTGCCAACCAGCTGACAAAAGCCCTCTGCACATCGTCACTTAGCCCTAACAAGGTTATCCTGGATTAGACCGTTCATTCACTCCTTCATTCTGTCCCTCGCCTTCCCTATGCTCTGCTTACTATCTCAGCATGGCGAGGCGCGAATGATTTGAAACATACACATTCCGATTTAAAAAGCTAATGCAGGGATTCAGTTGGTCATTATTTTCTCATCGGTGACCTCTTCAAGAAGTTGCCCACAGATTACAAAAGCAGGTCAGATTGCTGCTGGTATTTTTGAAGATCCATTTCCCTGACAGAAAGTAAAAGCGAAAACCCAAGCAGGAGATTAGTGTCTCTAAGCAGAGAGGTCCTAGCAAAACATGCATGACCGAGACGGTGATTAATACAACTGATGGTCCACTCAGACAGCATGCTTTTTCTCTTCTGGAGAAGGTCAACTGCAGCAGTGAGGAACAGCCACAGACTTCAGACAGAGTCTACAAGACTGCTCAGACATTTACAGTAAATGGCTTTGCAACATATTCAGAACATCCAAGATAGTTTATGGATTAGATTAATGACTTAATTTCATAAAATGTTATAATGAGTGGTAGCAGAAGTTATGGGGAAGTTTTTGATGAGTGTCTTGATTCAAATATAGGTCATTCATTTTAAGCAGCAGGATTTAAACCGCACTTGTGATCCAACTTGAACTTTAGAACTCATCACTCAAACTCTGGGTTGGACTTGTGGCAAAACTAAAAATTCCACACAAGTTCTTGCTACTGCACTCTCACTGTGGTCACTGGGATAAATCTTACTTTCAATTAATTTAGTTGGACTGACTTAAAATTATTTAGAGCGGAATTGGAAAATACTCCCATCTCAACTAAAGATCATTCCTCAGATTTTTTGAAAAGTCTTTTAATTCACAAATATCAACTTTCATAGCTGTCATAATTAGCCAGGATTTTTAACAAATTTCCAAACTCCATTATAAAATATCAGCATTCACATTAGAAAGTCCAAAGTATGTGTGCACAGTTGATAAGATGAGTTCTATAGTTCCTTTTGCAAAAGCTATTCCCGATTCCAGATGGAAACAGCCAACAATCAACACCTTTATTTTATCACCACTGTTTTAATGTTGGAAAGCTTCGTCCTACTAGGACTTAAAAATCAGCTCATGAAGCTACTGCTGCCTGGTCCTGGGTCAGATTTGTAATTGGAAAGTTGTGACAGGATTTCTCTGGATTACATGCTGCACTTTGATCCTGGCATGTCAACATGATACTGTAATCCTGAAAATACACAGCCGCAGAGCTCTACATTAAGTGATTGTCTTTCAGCCGAAACAAGTGCCCTACCTGCTCGTCCTAAACATGTCACAGATGACAGACAAGAAATGTGAACCCTACATTAGAAATGACGTGGGGTTAATGTCAGGGTCAACTTGTATTACTGGCATCTGTAGCTAGACTTTTTACTGCAGCTTGTGTTTTGGTTTGGCCTATAGTATATTCACTATGGTAAGTATGTTCTGAAATATTTAGAGTAATTTCACAAAGGAAACATTGCTTACTATATTGTACTCAAGAGATAAAGAAGGTAGCAACAGTAAATATGTTATTTATATTTTACTATTTCTAATAAGGTAACTGTCGTACTAGAAATGGAAGTAGTAAAGCCATAGCCAGGAATAGTGCTAGTAGTATTAGTATAAGTAGTACATTGAGTAAGTAGTAAACTGTACAAGTGGAAGCAGTTGTAGCTGATATTATTCATAATTTGTATAGTAATAATGTAATAATTGTAAGCTTATGCGAAAAGTACACAAAACCAAACATTGTGTCAAGTGATTTCAAGTAATTATACTAAGACCATTTCTTCCACCTCTAGTACTGCACAAGACAAGATTTATAATTAATAAATAATATTTTATCAGAAAAGAGGTATCATGTTGAATGCAATAATTTCGAATGGACCTCAGAAAGTAGTAAAAAACGACAGTTAGCAACTTGCCGTTATGGTTTCTGGTCA
>KN470519.1:875-59550 GCA_000787095.1 Periophthalmodon schlosseri | reverse complement strand
TATTTGTAACTGTCTGGGGGGGGTACCAGACGCTGTGAAGGAGAACTGAGGTCTGAGGAGTTAAACTGTATGACGTGAGCTTCATTCTGGGCATTGACATCCTGCCAGCTTTTACAGTTCCCCACTTCCACTCAGGGCTGCCAAAAATACTTCAAAAAAGACTGTAGCTTTTAGACGTATTATTTACTGCACAGTGTTGCCCTCTAGAGGAATCAGAAGCAATATTTGTCATAGTTCAAGTGCACCTTGAAGTGCTGTAATGAAAAAAAAAATCATTTGCAGTTTTTCATCTTATTCGCTTTTTGCCATCAACAGTAATAAAATCCATAAATATTGGTCCTCTTTTATATATAGATACAATTAGAAACATACTGTGGTTTGTAATGGTGCATTTGGCTTTTATCTTTTGGCATTGCCTGTGTAAATGATCTGCTTCCATGCAGTTTGTTTTCAGCTATGGAAGTGGCACAAACACTATATTGAGTTTGCCTATGGATTCCAAGCACTAGACTACATTATATGTGTATGCCTATTCAGTTTTCTCTGACTTCATGTCATAATACAAATACAATTTGTGTGTGGAAAAAGCAAACCAAACTTAGAGTGAGAAATAGTAGCAGTAGCATTATCATTATCCACCTTCCCCCTATATTGTCGTGACTTTCCAAATCTGATGATGTTGTGGGTATAACGTCAACCGCCCAGGCAGAGAACATAATTCAGTTTTTAGTGTTCACTCAAGAACCACATACTCGTCTCTGCCGTCTGCTATCTCCCCACTGACTCATCCACACATCTGGGCCTAAGTATATGGAAGCCCTCCTGCCTCACGGCTACTTGGATGAACAAGCCATAATTAGCTTTAGATGGCTTTAATGAATGGCTTAATTTTGTGTTTCGATTCTGATGAGAAAAAAGCACTTCCCAAAGCAAGGCACACATCCTCTTATTCACTATTTGTGTTTGCATTTGTTCTGAGCTGAGATGGGCTGCAACAGAATAAAAATGTGGTCGACATGTGAGGCAAAATATACAGTAGCAGATTCATCACAAGGAAGTAAGTACAGATGTGAGTTCTGTTTGGGAAATAGAAAGTACAAAAGCACCCCACTTTGATTTGCATCGCTTCCACTTCCTGATAGGATCTCTATAAAGGCTTTGATCTGCATTATAGTTCCCATATGCAGTGCCATGGAAACCAGGAAGTGTCTCAGAAAGTCATGATTGTCATTCATCTTGTTTTCAAGTGTATAATATAAAGACGATGAAATTAATCTGCTTGTGTTTGATAACAAGACTATATCAACATAGACCAAGACAAAAATCAACACAACACAAACTCATCATATGAAAAGAAGTAATACAATATGAAACTCAAACAATCCAAATGAGCATGATAAGGATCATAAGTAGGGTGGGATGTTTTAAGGTTATTCAACACAGTCAATAAAAATGTGTTTAGTATTTAAAATCATCTTCAAAATATCTCACATAACACTCTGCAGAAGCACACTATGTCCCTTAATCACACCACTAATAAACAGATATTTGAACGTGAATTATCAGATTCCAGAGAGATTGGATGAGACGTGGGTCAGCCCCCAGTGGAGCCCTGTCCTGGGAGGTTTACCTGGCTCACATGCCTTCACTGCCTCTAGCTCTTCTACAACAATCCCCTGTATTAATGCACCCCACCCCAGTTTATGGAGAGGAATAAAATGGTTGTTAACACAGCCATGAGGGGCACGCAATAAGTTGGATTGGCCTGAGTAGGGGGCTTTTTGCATTCCTATGGCGTAAAGGGGTAAAAATAGGTGAGGTTATACAAACACTTTGCCAGTCAAGTAAACTATATGTGCACACATAAGAGCAAATAGCACAAGGCTCCAGTTCAACACTTTGGTATGTGAGTGTTCACACAGCAGCATAAACCTGTCTAGTAATTACGTTATGGCTTAATGAGACACAAGGTGACCGTGTGAAATCCACAAAGTTGTCACGTCCTGCACATACGAGCTGCATGCCACTCGGAGTACACATCCACAAAGCCCACGTCCTCCATGTCTCTGTGGGTCCAAATGGGAACAGGGCCGGATATGGGAGGAAATTGTTCAGCATGATTCCTTCTTTATATCTCATTTCTGCAAAAGTCCTTTCATCCCGCCCTCTCTTTACTAGGAAACTCAAGGAGGAAATCCCTTGCATGTTTGAAAGTGGTGCACAACTGTCTCGAAAGCGACCCAGACCCTAACAAGCGGGGAGCCACAATAAGTCAGGCGGGCTTAGACACTCAAACAGAGACAGGGGCCATCCGGATCATGCTCCAATCCCTGTGCGATGTCCAGTGATGAGCGACCCAAGCCCGCGCGGCGCTTATTGTTATCTTTGATTGTTCTGCTAACTCTCACAGGGCCCTGTCGCCATGTCCCCCTTTTGAGGGTCCAGAGCACGTCACATGTTTGGTAGATAAAAATAGTTTATTAGTTCACAGAGATGCGCAGAAAAGAGTATGGGGGAGGGGTGTGTTTGATGTGTTAGCAGATCTCCTGTTGCACGGGGAGTGAGGTAAAGCCAATTCAGGAAAGACTTGATCCTCTTTAGGCCTGGGCTGCATCAAACACTTGTCAAACAGCGGGCAGACAGACAGCTGAGAGGCTCTGACAGATCTGATCACAGACATGGGCAATAAGAGGCAGCTCCAGCACTCCTGACAATAATCCCTCTTTCGACTCCAATATGGGACTTTAGGGCATATGGCAGACATTTTCTTGTTGTTTTTAGCAGCATATGTGATTAAGATTCAGTTTCAGTGGTCATTTCGGGGTCTCACCTTGCCGATGAGCGCTTTGTGTACTCCAGAAGGCAGCAGCATCTGTCAAAGATGCAGCAGAAAGCCAGGAGACAGGAATCAAATCAAAGGGAGACTTAAGCTCCCACTAATCCCAAAGAACTGTCTCAAGGCCTGTTGGGATCACAGTCCAGGACCTTGCCACCCAGCGGGACAGTGTATTTATGTATGAGGGGATTTGATATGGTACCTGCAGAGGATGGGGTTTCATGACATCAACCACTCAATCGTGTCTGCAGCAATCACTGAGAGTCATCATCTTGTGTGTGTGATATAAGGGCAATTCAGCTATTATGGCATGAGAAAACACAACAGACATGCACTAAACCTTATGGCAGGAGTCTGGTAGTTGGTGTGAGGATGCAGACCCTTAAAGGATTTTTTTGTTTTTGTTTTAGTTTAGTTAGTTTACTCATTTTTTTCTCCATTCTTTTACATGCCCATATCCTGGTTACTGGTTACTCTGAAGTACTGAAGTGAGCTGTAGATGGGACAATGTAATGCTGCTAATTCATGTGTTTGGATTTGCCGATTCACATGATGATGTAGATGTTTGTAGAGGCACAACATACTTAAGAGATTTTGTCAAAAACAGTTTAATTTCAGAACTCTGTCCAACCCTTTACTCATAAACCTGTGTTTGGACTGACAACAGGTCGTGCTGTGCATGATGTGTTCACAAACATGTCAGTGTCTTAGGTTGAGGTATGTGCCTCCTCTCTCTTTGATGCTGAAAACATGTAAGTTGGCGCTGGTCTTTACTTTGTGCAGTAATAGCTGTGTTGTTAGTCTGCATGGCCCTGTATTTGTTGGAGTTCACACACAGAGAGAAAAACACAGACACCCTGAGACAGCCGAGGGCAGCAGGCCTATACTTGTGTTTTGTTTTGTCTGTGTGTCTGCTCACTGCGTCCACACTCAATGGACATGAGAGGGTCAGCGACCACAACCTCCCACCACATCAGCACTAATTAAAAGCTGAGATGTCTGTGAGGAGGTTGGTCAGAAATGTGAGAGAAGTGTGCAGACAGTAAGGTGAGGTGAGGGGCTTGCGGTGAAGCTGTGCCAATGCAACTGTGCTCCACATGTGCTCACGCTGCCTCATTGCCTTTGCTTTTGTCTTTGCTCCTCCAGCCAGACCGCTGAAGAAAAAAGAATAATAGTACAATGTACACAAGTCTGATTTGAACAATGTGCGCCACGCGAATACATCCTGCCCATTGTCTCCCAACAGCACAGCTTCTTATATGAGCAGAAGTGTGAGTGAAGATGCAGGCAAAGACACAGGCAAATACACAGGAAAAGTGTGGATGCTGCGGTGACTTATTCTGCCTGTGAGGTCTGGTTTATTGTTTATTGGTGATGTGTTTCTCACACGCTGGTGGTGTCTTGGTGTCCTGCCAGCCTCCGTGGATGTGGAGATGAAAGTGTAGGCAGCCCACAGGAGAGCTGGCAGCAGACTGAGGGTCTGGCAGACAGAGCAATGAGACAGCTCAGGTTATCTACATATGAAGTGAAAAACCTCAGAGGGGAGAGCACTGATAGTAGCACTTCATATATCCCAATGGAATGAAGCAGAAAACAGATAAAAGTTACGTCTCCATTCCATTTATGAAATACCTCAGTTCAGACAAGAATCCAATATAATATATAGCACGCAATACATCACAGGCCCACTCAGTATAGGGTGCGGTAGAATCATAATACAACAAAATCCACACTAATGAAATATTTTAAAGCCAAGTTACCAGCTTTCATCTCAGCTTTACAGACATAGCCACTCTAAAAGTTACTGGGCAAAATCCTTCATTGTATTGATTTGAGCCAGTTGGAATAAAAATAAACGCATATCCATCTTGACAAGTGGACAGCATCTGGCAGTACACAAAGAGCAGTGAAAACTCCATATATCACTGGAATTGTAGGTTGAAATTCTCATCGCAAGCTGTTGCCATCCATCCCTGTAAAGAGCCAGGCCATGTCTCGAGTGCTGTAAAAAATCAGAGGGTGTAACGGCATAAACTGCCCATCAAGCAAATGTTCCTCAATGAAGGTCCGTTTTATGGCTCCCACAGAGTCACGGGCAATATCAGGCCATGTAGTGAGCACAGCAGGGGGAAATAGCTCTCATTTGTGGGGCATGAGAACAAGAACACATTCCTTGTTCTGTGCAAAATCTGGTTGGTCTTAAACATTATACAATGCCCCCCTCCACTGGTTTTAACTGGTGTAAGGGCAAATCTCTATTCCACATTGGTTTATAGAGTTCCTGCCTAATTTCTTTCACGTTTAGCTATGAATGGATTGGATAGCATTAGGAATATGATTCTAATGTTGCTTTATCTTAAACTGAGAAAGGAGATAACAAAACCAAAGCAAAAGTTCAAACTATTCCACAAGTTGCCAAGTAATGCCAACGACTGTATATTAGAGGAGGTAAAATGATTGCACTTATATAGATGCCTTGTTGTTTAGATCAATGAATCAAACACTTTCATAAGCACAATCATATAAAGTGCAATGTTTCTTGCTGAAGGAAACAACAGTAGAATGAACTGGAATTTGGAGAACTTACAACTGGGGAAGACAGGTTTCCTCTTGGTCGCCCAGTGTAGAGGAGTATTATTATTGATGTTATGGGAGAAATAAGGGTCAGCTACATCTTTGTACATATAATTCTCCGATATCACATCTGACTTTATTCACTTTGTTATAAGCAAGATTTTTACTTCTTATGGATATGTCAATCAGTCGGTAATCACACTAATTAAAAACAACCACTGTTGAGTGGTTACAGAAACACAAGCAGGATACACGTCCTTGACCAGATGACTGAACTGAGCTGGTTCAGCAATCAAACCCACAATCCTCTATGTGTCAGACAAGAGTGATAATCTGCCACATTGCACCCTGCAGATATTATCTGGGTTACATACAAAGCTTTTAAGGTTTTATCACTGCAAACACTCGCCAAGAAAGTTAAACAAGCATGTCGACAGGTCTTCAGTAAAATGCAGTTGGAGCAGAGAGTGTGAAAGAGCCTCTTTGGTTTGGTCCTGCTTGGATCAGACCAGATGACAATAATAATATGGAGTATGGAGCCCCAGTGAGCAGCGCTGACCCCTCCTCGTTCACCTTCCTCTACCCAAACCTCCACCCCCCTGGTCTTTGAAAGGCCTCCACATGTTTATGGCTCATGCCTGTGGTATGACGATGGATTCTCCATATAAAAGCCAGCAGGATCAGGGGGGTGTTTCAAATATTACTCTCTGAAGACAGTTGCTGACAAAATGACAGCAGCCATGTTTATTTTGGTCAGAGTGTGGGGGCACTTAGTGGGAATTTAATAAGAAAAACCCAACTGCCCCTAAACCCTCAATAAGGAATGTACACAGGGTAAACAAGCTAACACTGCTGGTAATGACTTACTAGTATCACAGAAGATTTACCACTTAAACAGTGCCAAAAAACACTTGCAAAGTTGTGCATGAGAACATCAGCATAAAGCAAGTGTTGACTGTTTATACTGTCTGGAGCAAGAGATAATCGATTTTCTTCAGTTTTGGGGTAGACATACAAGTGAAGATAGGAAAGCCCTAAAGCAGGTCTACATAAAGTGTAAACACCTCTAAATCAGATCTAAACCTAATCTGGATATTCTTTGGTTTCTGTGACATAACTTCTTGCTAATTTTTAATGACTTTTTGGATTGTTGGCCTATACAAATGATAAAGTATTTTAATTTCAGTGCAACTTGCAACAGAGGGATATTTAAACCAAGGAACAAAGATCAATACTTAACCAGTACAAAAGACAAGAAAATTTAACACTTCTGAACTGTGAAAAACAAACACAACATAACAATTGTTGAGCATCAGCATAAAACTGCACTGAATTTCCAGATCTGAGCCTATAGATAAAAAAAATTTGTCTGGTTAGGAGAATTTATGAAACATAAATGTAGTGATAGGAAAAAGACACATTATGGTTGGGTAAAAAATCTCGAATGGCCAAAACAGAACGTGTGTTAATTTGTTACTATGACCACAGCAGTGACCATAACTACCACTGGCACTCAGCTATCGGTGTCTGGGCCAAGTCAGTGACAGGTTGATGTGTCTTTCCTATTCATCTATATTTCTGTTCATTACAGCTAAGTGCAACGACTCCAGGACATCACCATTTGTACTTTATAGTTGCTCAGTTTTGTGTAGCATGAGAAAAAAACATCATCACAGTTGCAAAACTTTAAATTATTGAAGTTTTCTGGCTTGTACACTGGCGAGTCAATCACCCGTCCAATGGTTCTGCAAATCAAACAGGAAAAACAGCTCTTGGGACTTTTGATAACATTTTAGTAATGGAAGGGTCCACATGTGGTCATAATGAATCTTTTTTTATGTACTATAAAGCCTGGATATAAACTAACACAGCTCAAAACCAATGGATAACACTATAATATAAAGAAAATATAAGTACTAATAATTACTAATATGTTGAAAAAATAGGAACCAATGAGAATGAGTAAACCAACCAAAATAAAAGTATGACAAATAAAAAACTAAACCAGGTGTAAATGAGAACTCAAGGCCCAATTCAGAAAAACAGGGCTACGCAAGGATCTGTTCTAGACAAACACAGGTAGGATTCAACCATAACTTCAGACTTCAGCCTCATCAGCATAGAACTTAAAGAGGACTTCATTAGCTCTGAACTGCTCTAAATCAGAACTCCAAAAAGTCAATGAACCACCAGTAGTGTCCGTACCACAGTTTGAGAACAACTACCACCCAAAGGCCTTCTGGGGCCTTCTCAGCAGCCTCAGTGTCGGCCCCTATGGAGAAGGCTTATTAAATGAAGATTAAGCTGCGCTCCCCCAGTCACAACAGGCTGCAGAGTGCACAGGCATAATCACAATGACAGGGCGGCTGCCAATTAGTGCTCTCCTCCTGTCCTGGGGGCGGCTGCCAATTAGTGCTCTCATCCTGTCCTGGGAAAACAATCTTTCTCTGGCTCCCGCTGGCAGGGAAGAAATGATCCGGATTGTCCATGATATTAGCCAGGCCAGAGATCACTGTTAATCACCACCTGTCATTACACTGCAGCTCATAGCCATCCAAAAGCCCAGTCCTCTCTCAAAGTGCTCCATGGGAGCATTAATTGGAATAATGAAATAAATACATTAAGTAAGGAACAGAGGCCTGGTTGCTCTTGTGCTGCGTTAGATTGTTTTTTGACTAGAACAAATGGAACCTGTCAAGACAACTTCATAGCTCAGTTGAAAGCATATGATGAAGAGAGAGAGAAATACATCTCACTTTATGCAAGATGGTTAGTTGTACAGTATGTGTAAGGAAGGACACTGTCAATACACTGTCTCTTAGGAAACATGTTAAGTCACTTTTAACAGTTAAAATACAATTTAAAAGCCAGAAATCACAAACTGTTTTCCATCTATTTAATATACATGTTGAAAAGTAATGGTGGATGTCATGTCTTGTATGACACTGACATGGGTTCTAGCTTCCTGTTTATAGCCATCAGTCTGAATACTTTTCACTATAATAGTTAAGGCCACATTACTGATTTTTCATCACACTGAAACCCATGGATTGGTTGTTCAGAAGTGCCACAGATCCAGTTTACACGTAGTGCACAAGTCATATCAAATAGTCTCGTTAAGTGCTGGGCTAATTTCCCCTACTATCTAGAGCCCTACAGAAGCAGAGGCTCTTGAGCAGATGGTTTGCAGACAGTGGTGGAGCAGCAGGTCTCAGACACAGCCTGGCGCAGGTCCCACCAGCCAACCAAATCCAGCGTGGATGCTCACTGATCCGGGCAGATCTGAGTTCAGTTTGGCCCTCTGCTCCAGACTGCAGGTGCTTTGGGCTACATTAAACAACAGGCTTCCTCCCTGTCATGTCCACTGGCTGTAAATTCAGACTGAAACCTTGCATGGCCTATAGATGTGACACAGGAAGAAGAATGAGGTGGGAAAGCAAGCTGAGTTGGTTGAATCCTGAATATTGTATAGCAGGATGTATTTATTCTGGAGGACAGGGGATCGGACTAAGCCTTATAGTTATTCAATTTGATGGCAGGTTACAGTCTGCTCATAAAAATCAAGCATGAAAATCAGAAGAACTGTTGGAATAACATAACTCAAACATCTTAGTTTAGTCGAGAGGTAACATCTTGTTAACAAAATAAGTACTGTATACCTCACAAATAATATAAAAATTAATATCAAATTGTATGTTTTGCAGAATAGTACAGGATCAAATATCTTCTTTGTATCAACACTTAGGGTCCATCATCATCATAGAACTGAAACAAAATGATATTGTTTGTTGTAGCATTAGCATTTTTTCCTACCTGCAATCAACAAAACTTCATTATTCCTCTTTGTACAAACAGTGGAACAGACCTGGGTTTACTCAAGTTTTTAAACAGAGGAAGGAACTAAGCCTTATAGTTAAAAAGTCTGGTGGTCAGTTACAGTGCAAATACAAAAATCCTGAGATGTTTTTGACATCTTTGTGGTGTTGGAGATAGCTGGAATCGAGCACACTCTTGTGACTGATGGGATGGATGTTGGCCTGAGCTGAGTCCTGCACCAGAGGAGGTTTCTAGGGTTACACAAAAGAGATCAATACTCCCATAAAGGCCTGCAGCTACTCAAATACAGGTACACTGTCCAGATATAATCACTATATGTTCTTTCACTTATGTTTTCACTTTCCATGAGATCAGCAGAAGCATTTAAGTGTAAATTGAACCGCAATATTCAGTAAAAAGCAGGGCCTGTTACATTTCTGTTATCAGGTCCAAAATTGTGCGGCCATAAATTTTTTACTGTTCCATAACTTCACTTGATACTTCTTGTGTTAGTTCGGGTTAAGTTTGGAGTATGCATAAACTGCAACTGCCCTTCTTACCCAGAAAACAGGCAAAATGACTCTGTCTGAGAATCTCAAAGCCGATTTGTGAAACTGTCGGACATTAGCTCAGGCTGCTGGTGTGTTTGTGTTGGACTTTACCCCCGCTTAAATCGGAATCAGGGATTACAATCAGAGTGGGAAAATCGAGAGCATTAACAAGTTGTTTACACACACACAAATCAGCAGCTGTTATTAGTAATAAGGCAACGGAATCAAAATATAACCTCTTGTAACAGCGCTGTGAATTGGTAAAAGTAAAAACAAATAATAAAAATAGTGAATTGCCTGACTAAAGAAGCAAAAGAACTAAAAAGAATGACCATTAACTGTACGTAACCTCACTTATTTGAAAAAAAATATCAAATATCACTACCATTTTCATCATCCAGTTCACACATATGAAATATTATAATGTGAACATAAACTGACAAATTCTGGCAAATCAAAATTTCAAAGCATTGTTAAATATCAGTTCATTAACCAGGGAATTGAATGATAACATGTTCAAGGTAATCTCTATGGGAAGTTTATAAGGATCAATACTAAAGTAGAGCTATATTATTTCCTCCCTCACCATGGGTTAAGCTCCCATAACAAAAGGAGGGTCTGCCAGTGCTGATAGAGATAGAGCGGCTCTTAATAGAGTCTCTATAGTGTTCATATAGCACTCCAGGGATCCAGTTCATAAAATAGCTCTCTGCTTCTTCCAGGGCACAATGCAAATACTTGGCACAAGAGCCCAACAAAGCAGCTATACTTCTGGTATATGTTTAAATCAAAAGTCAGATAATCCCACTTTCTGTTAAATGTTTGTGCCTAAAACTGTTGTTTGCCCTGTTTTGAAGGTAATTTTAAGGTAAATGATGTGGACTTTATTCTTGCAGAGAAATTTAATACATTGAAAACACAAAGAATAATCTAAACTACTAGTAAGAACAAAGACCACTTCCAAGGCACTCGTTCAATCTTGAAAACTGGATAAAAGAGTGTCTAGACTAAACTCCTATTGAGAAATAACTTCATAAATACATACACTTTTAGATATGGAATATATAAAATTAGAGAGTCTAAACAGTAGAGAATTAAATTTTTACTGCACTACTGAAATGGATATTTACACAGGATGAGAGCTTGCACCCACCACTGGTTCATAGCGGTCTTTACATTGAGTCTTGACGTGATCTCGGCTTTTCTTCCACGGATCGTGTACGTTTTATTGAGGGATTAAATGAGTGACAGACACAGGGGAACAGCGTCCTTGTGCGTCTCAGATAAGCTTCGAGAAAAGGATCTGTTGATGACGTGAAATATAGAAATGCAAGCCACTGTGATCAGATAAGCATGTACCATAAATAGTGTGTACCTACATGCTGCTTCCTCTTATTTCCTGTCTACATTTAATCCACAGCATCTTTATGGTCTGCAGTTAAATAATCCGCATATCAAACAAACGGTGTCTGGTGTCCACTGAGAAAGACTGGGAAAAATGGACATTTCAGACTAGCTTAAGTTCCCACAAGAGATCATTACATGTAATTCTGGACTATTTATGCCTCAACATTCAAAGTATAACTGTGAGTAAAAATCTATTTCATCCTATATAAATACATGTATATTAGTCTATATGAAACTTTCTGGTTCTGGTTTATATTTCACTTCCTGGCTATTTTCTTTGTATGACTTAATAATGTTTTTATTTAACAATGTCATTTTTCAAGTCTTGTGTTATGATTTAATGTAAGCCTAATCAGGGTTTTATCTTTGTTACATATTATACCTTTTAATAGGTTTTACCCCTCTTTGTGATCTCTGCTCTCGTTGGCTTATTCTCCATTACGTGATTATTTTTACTATGTTGTTTGTTTTAACTTCTATATGTAGACAGAGACACACATGACTGTTGACTGTTGTTGTTTACTTGGTCCAAAAACTAAAAAATGGAGAAAGAAAGCAGATCTGCACAGCAGTTCTTTGAAGCTCCCAATTTTCATTTTCATTACATGTGGTGTAACTGAAAATAAAAATTTGGAGCTTCAAACAACTGGTGTGTGGATCTACTTTCCTTCTCCTGGTTTAGCGCTACGCCACAAGTTACTAAGCAAAAGCATTACTCCTTAGCTTTCTGGCTACTGTCCCAATTAACTTAAGATCTAGCATACACTTCTACAGTATATTTATTTGAACTGAGGAGTGTTGCATTTCACAGGCTTTGGTCAAGCACAGAATTTTGCAAGCAGTTCAATGGTGGGGTATTAACAACACATGCCCAGTCTAAAATGTACCTTGTTTTAAATGGGCCACCACAGAAGTTCATGAGCCCAGAGAGTCCTAGATATGCAGTTTTACAGGACTGAGGCCACAGTACAAAACATTATGACATAGGGAAATATTCTATAGTTTAAAGTAATGCAACCACATCACCAGGGAACTGTAGTTTTAATATAGATTGACAAGGGGAGTCTACCTTTGGTTTCTAAGGCAATGAGGGAAATGTTCCTGTTATGTGGTCAATTTCTCCAAATCCCATCGGTGGGTTGATGCTTAAGATAATTGCTGACAGTTACCATGCACAACAAGCCAAATTTTAATTAAAGAAAGTCATAAAAGTCAAAGTCATAAATAGGGCACGTGGGGGTTGGAGAGGGGGAGTTTCAAGGAACTAAATGTGCCATACAATCACAGTTTCCAGCCCAGGCAGCACTAAGTGCCTCAGTAGCACTGTAATATGAGAAACTATCTGAGTTTATTTCAAGTTTATTTACTCTTTCACCACTTCTCTCAGCAATCCTCCAACTCAACACTTGAGGCCAAAAATGGAAAGAAAGTTAGGGAGTTGGATTCCTCTTTCTGCTAAACAATGTTGTATTTTTTAACAGGCTGAATGATATGTGCCACTGTAATTGCTTCCTTATTAGGTAAATTAAATATTTACACTTTGTCTATCCTAATCCAAAGTTTATGAGAGATGTGAAAATGCATTAACAGAGACAATATTTATTTTAAAAGCACTGCAAAAAGGGCCGAAGCCCGCTCTCCAAATGCTGTGTTTGTACTGACTGGGGAGAATGGTTTATGTAAAAAATAGTTAGTGATGTCAACAATGAAAGAGGCTGCGTATTTAACTTCTCATGTAGTAGCCTGATTTGAGGCATGAGCAAAAAAAAAAAAAATCTCTCAAAATGACAGAAGAAAACACAAATGCCCATTGAGGAAACCTGAAGAATTCCACTGAGAACAGGAAGAGAGATGAGGAAAAATAGAGCCCAGAAAAGAAACTGGCTAGAACAAGGCCACGGTGGAAAAATACAGATATTTCATGCTCTGAAACGCCGCGGTGCACCTCAAAAACACAGACATGAAGAAAAAAGGGCTGAGTGTAAGGTACATGAGTTACTTTAGACAGGTGGAAAGAGTTCCCCTGTGGGACGACCAGGCTGTTTTCTTTAATATGCACCGCGGCAGTGTAAACTTGAGAGTGAGAGTGGAGGGAGTTGAGAATGACATCCTTCTCTGTCACATAGTAAAGTGCTGTGGGAACATTTACCTCTTCTGCAGTGCCGCATGGCCATTTTGCAAATCCGGGACTCGGCGATGGTGGGACAGGGTATCGTGTCCTTGGGAGGTTTCTTTACAATGTGCCGTGTCCGCGTCTCCAGACCCCACTTGTACCCGCACGTTTTGTTTCTCCTGGTGCACGTTCCCCACTCGCTCCACTGGCCCACCTCACAGCCCTCTGCACAGAGACAAAAGTAAAACCTTTTAGAGGAAGAAAAAACAGGGTCAAGCTTTTATACAGAGTGAAGGAACTTTATTAGCATTCTGTAACCTCTTAGTGTGTGGCCTCTCCTTTTAATAGCAGTTCTAAATTCCCTTACCTTTGCATAAAAAAAAAAAACCCTCAACATTTGTATGGACAGTTCAACAGGAGGTAAAGCAGTTGTCTTCTAAGGTTAGTAGTTCAAATATCACCTGGGCATGTCATTTTGCCAACATGTTATTCCTGGTTTATGAAGGGGCTAGTTGGGATAGAATGCAGTGGAAAAATAGCTGACTATTGACTTAACTATAGGTATTAATTCACATATTAATTTGAATATGGGCTGGGGAGATATAACAAAAGATAATCACAATATTTTACCTCATATTGATCAGTCACAATTATTCTTTTTATTTATTTTGTCCTCTTAAACATTAATAAAATGGCTTTAAATATTAATTTCCTGAACATAAAAAATACCCACTTTTAATCATTGCCATTTAACACAAAAAATATTCAAATTCTCCAAACCACATGCTTTTACTGAAATTCATATTGCCCAAGCATCACTGATGGTTAGAAACAACTGAATCTAAAATCTTAAATTCAATCAATTGCACAACCCTAAATGGAATAACACATCTAACACTCAGTGACTGTTATAAAGTCCAGACTGTAAAAGAATAATGCGTGACTTACCTCCACACTCCATGGTGTCCTCGAGCGGGGCGAAACCCTCGGGGCACTTTTCGTAGCAGCGGGCTTTGTGCAGGTAAAAACCAGCTTTACACTTGGTGCAAAAGTCTTTACTGAAGCAGGACTCGCAGTTCTCTATCCTGCACCCTGGAGGAAGACAGACACATACATGAGACACTTGGGCCCTGTGCAGGCCTCTCATCTGGACTTGATCGAGAGCTGAGGGCTTTGTGGAATGGGCTTCTTGAAAGGATTATACCGTCTTTCCCACAGAGAGAGAAAAAACTGTCAATGCCTGGTTGTCTCTGGGACTGGAGTCTGTTTTACAGAGCTTGTTCTTACCTGACAGGCAGTTTTGTCCGTATTCCCTGATTCACATTCTCAAAGTGAAAAAGAGATGAGAGAAGAATTAGTTCATGTTGACCTCTTTCAGCAGTTAGCTCTGACTGTCTGGATGCAACACGTTATAGGGCATATGTTTTTAACTAATCGTTTGCCGCAACAGGAAGAGTACATCCCGCCAGGCGTGTGGATAGTGCCAACAAAATCTTATCATTCCTCACTGCTCCATGTCTTCTACTTTCCATAACAGCAGAAATCGCAACGTGGATTGAGGTTATTTTGGCTGACACTTCAAACAGATTGGATATACGGTTTCAGTAGTGAGGTGATGGCGAGTGGGTGACAATATTTAAGGTTACAAACAAACAGTTAGACCAACAGTAAACACAACAGCACATGGACTGCATCCTCCCACGCCACACCCAGCTGCCACACATGACACAAAGCACCACTCGCAAAGAAAGGCAATGTGTCATCAAGCTCCTACTCTGCAAATAGCACGTCAGCCAGGGCCAAATTACACCAACCACACCAATGAGGGCGACGCGCGAGCCCACATGATTAGAAGGAACCTCCCGGAGCTGTCTAATTTATGACACTCCTCTGCAGTTCCCAATAGCGTTCCACAATGCGACCTACAGCTACTGTCTCACATTCTAAGGCTATTGTCATTTCCTATACTGATTCTTGTAACATCCAGGCATTAACGTCCTACGTATTTCAAGGTGTGTAAATTTTGTCAGGCACATTTGTAAGTGCGACAGAAGCTCGGGGTTGCTCTTTTATCTATGACCCTTGTTGAGCGCGGGGAAGGGAAGGTTCTCACAATCACACCCCTTATAATTACACCATCTCCAGCTAACCATCAGCAGGCCTCCTCCTCAACATTCCTCCAAAACAAGGGGGTCCCTGCCCACTGAAGTATGGCCTCTGCCCACTCACTTGGGTCTCATGCTTTAGTAGTCTAAACAAACTGTGGACACACACATAAGCACATACCAATCAGATGGGATTAGAGATAGAGCGCTTGTCACTTATAAACTTCAGTAAATAGATGTTAAATTACAAAAATCATTCTATTGCTAGAAGAAGTAAGGTACTAGTCCTGCAGTTTGAGACCAAAATGTAATAGTTGATTTCAGCTTATTTGTTTTAATGACTTTTGTGGAATGCATGAACTAAAGATTATAATTGATTTCTTGTAAATTCCTTTTGATGAAACTCAATCCTTAGATATTGTAAGCAAACTAATAAATCACTAAGCAAATTTGAAAGCATAACACTGCGTTTTAGCCTTCACACTTCCCAGGCCTGTCATCACCTGTGGGACTTTTAACTTCCATTCAAAAAAGAGAAAGAAAAAAAGGAATGAGCCAAGCACATCTGGCAGTACTCACAGGCTTGTTGTGCAATGAGTTATTGACAGTATATATGAAAATAAAGTACAGTATGAGCTAAATACAGTTGGCATTTGGCAGCAGTAGCATCTGACTGACATTGGGGCTGAATTTCGTGTTAGGTGATGGCAGATGTTTCGGCAAATCTTGTTTTGCAAATAGCAGATAAGTAATAATGTCATAGCAAGACAGATGAGGTGAATACCATATCAATGTGGCTCTGTGGGAGTTTAACTGCAGGGAGGCAAAACAAAGAGGTCAAGGGTCATCTGTGAAAATGGGTGGCTAGTAAGGGCTCACTATGACAGACACGTATCCATCTATTTAGTTATCAAGCAAAAGGCTATCTCGGACACCGCAGGCTATCAGAGTGTTGTCAGTACTTGGTCAGGCCAAGTAGGAGGACAGGCAGCGTGTCCAGCCAAACAAGGGAAGAGGGTTCATTCTGCCGACTGGATTAACCTCTAGACCACCTTTAAAGTCTTCATGTAGGTGCCTCCAGAGACTAATGAGAAATAATGAGGTCATCAGATCCCATTGAAAGCCTTTCGTTCCCGGAACTTGGACGCATTATCATCATTATCTCTGTCCGAGCTCCAGCTGTGACGTCCATAACAAACACGAGTAAAAAAGCGTGAGGTTTGAGCTTCTGGAGCAATATCAAACAAGATTGGTTTCAAAATGTATTAAGACATTCAAAGATGTCGGCATATCGCTGTTGCCACTTTGTTGGTGAAGTAAAGTTGAGAGATGAGTCACTGGGCATTGACTCTGACCTCGTGGTGCATTTTTGGCAGAGGAGATGCTCCCTCAGCTGTGGTCTGGATGCAAAATGCTTCTGTTTTATCACACACACTTAAACCGTCGTGTCAGCTTGGGTTCAACCTCAGCTGACAGTGCCATATCTAATCAGTCCATATGTTTACATTAATATTACAGCAAAAGAGGGCAGAATGGAACCAAAATGATGTGTGCCGCCTTGTTCTATGGATATTAAATAATAAAATATAAATGCATTTTTATTCATTTGCCATAGTTGTTTTAGCTTTAGTAGTGTTGTAATTACACAAAACATGACAAAACATAATAATTTTCCAAGTGTGGTATTGTTCTAACAAGATAAGGTCAGATATATTAGATATGGATTATTAATCCGGTATTCCAATATTTGTTTTAATATTATTGAAGATTAACCAGATTATGAATTAAAGTACATTACAATTTTACTTTACTTCACGAAGATATGTGTGTTATAAGTTATTCACTCAAAAATATTTCACAGATGATACAGTGAAACTGATGACTACCCACTGCCGTGTTATCTAAATTGGACATACGTTGATGGACCACTATACCAAGCACCAGGAGAGTGAGTCTGATGTTGCGCATGTCATAAAAAGGCCTGGCAGTGTGTGAAGGAAAACAAGCCTTCTTTTTTTCCATTCTTAGGCTCCAGGCTGAGTGCAGAGCAGCTCTGACCCGCTCCTGAGGCCCCCGCTTTGGCTGACATGGAGAAGGCTGTGCTCACTGCCACCCAGCCATGTCATGTGGAACTGCAGATGGCAGGAGTTCATGGCATGGGCCACAGCTGCCATGTTCTTCCCTAGTGCTGTCCATACTGTTTTTCCACATGGATGCTCCTATTCCACACCAGCGCAGCCAAGGTGAAGGCCGGGCTTGTTCCTGTCAATCAGCAGGCCGCCAGGTCCGATACGGTACGGCAGCAGTGTCAGCACACCCGCTCTAACTCTTCACTCCATGGAAATTCTCTGATCTTTGGTATTCCTACCTGGTCCAGAGTACACATAAACATCTCCTACTTCGAACCTGGGTCACGAACAGACAGGCTTTCCACTTACACTTGGGTATGCTATATACTATATACTTTAAAAATAAAGGTTAATTGAATCAGGATTATGATGGATTTTGATGAAATATGATTCCATTTAGTTTCAATTTTGAAATTGCATTTTTATTTAGCATTGGCTATAGACAACAGCGATGTTGTATTTCTGCCCTATGTGAATAATAAAACCTGCCCCTCACGTTCTGAACCATGGAACGGACAGCTTGGTTTGGTAGTGTATTGTGTGGCAAATTTGAATGTGTGGTTACTAAAGTTGCGATGATTAAAAGTCCCACTGAAAAGTATAAAGGCCAAAAGCAACTGGACATTTTTGTTGGTTAAAGTGTGCAATGGAAATACCCGCAAGAGTGCAAATGTGAGAGCTTGAATGAACCAGAAACAGAGAGGAGAGAAAGTCGCCAGCGCTGCCAACTATGGGCTGGTAGTTCCTTGCAGTGCCCCGTTTGCATGATGCCAACAACATGTGGCTTCTATCCAACTCAAACCCAAGCACAGTCCCATGTTGCTCTTTAAAAACTAAACGATCCTGGAGGAAGGTGAAGCTAATTTATTTTTTACTTCCAGACCTAATTTGATGTGACAAAGTTGCTAGAAATACAACAATGGGACGTAGTAACATATTTCCCTTAGTACGAGAAAAGCAGTAAAAAGTAAATTTGAGCTGGCAAGCCACAGAAATGACCTCCGACAGTGGAATCTCTGGTGGCACATAAAGCAGTAATGTAGAACCTTAACTTCCAGGATATTGGTAATCTTGTGCCTTGATCGTACCGGTTGGCAAACAGTGAGTGGTTTCAATGTGTTATAAAGAATGTGGTTCAGAGGTCTAAAGGCAGCTGGGTATGTGGCTTAGCTGGTCATGTTGTTGGGACAGGGGGGCCTCACTGGGGGGTCTGTGATGTACCCTGAGGGAAGAAGTTTGAGAACACTACCCTGCTCTCATGCTGACCCTCTCAACATAGTGCTGCCTAAAGACAACTTAGAGGCTTTAGCAAGTAGCTATTTCATTTGGGGAGCTTGCTTGTGTAGTGATATGATGGAATGGTAGATACAGCGTTCTAACATGAAAAAAGTTAAGTATAAACTATTTCAGGTGTAGATCGCCATTGTCTCTTAGTGCTGGAATAAAAGTTGAATTTCCAATCAGTTTCAAACCAAAACAAACTTTCTTTAATTAACAAAATGATGTAGATTGTCCTTTCAAATAAAGACTAAAGACTAAACTAAAACTACAGTTACATGCAGTTGTTCTCCACAGCCCACCAAGACTTCTGCACAGTACTGGATGTTATAGGCTATTATAAAATGTGACTTGAGAGAACATGCCTATGCTGCATTCACACACATTTGGCCCTACATGAAGCACTGCTCTGTGTAACTATTGCCACAAATCTTCCACAGACTAGACACCCACTGACAGTAGTGTGGGGCCTCTATGAGCGGCTGATAAGACCACTATGTTGCATATAGAAGTTTATGGGTATAAATGCAAGCATCAGCTGTCATAAACTAGTGAAATAAGTATATAATGTATAGACAGGAAACCATTATGCAACAAAGGGCAAAGTTCTACTCCCTTACAGTCACTGAATAGCTCCTGGGAAAGACAGAGGGGTTGTGTGGAGGGCCTCTTTGGAATCCAGCTCGAGTCACGCTGTAAATGGGCTTCCAGTTATTCCAGTAGTTACGTTATGTTTCGGAAAAGTATAGTTCCCATTGTTTTTGGCCTAAATTAGAGTGTTATTTTCTCGGCAGCTCAGGGAAAACCCCCTCAGAGAACACTGCCTTAAATTTAAAATTCATTATGTGTGCCACTGCTTCATAGTAAAACCAACCAAGGAAACGGCCAGTTGCACAATGGATTAAGAACAAATTGAGCTTAAAGTTGTTGTCTAAGATTTATTTATTCAGTTCTCACTTTACCCGCTGACCTGTGGGCCAATGGCTGGACAAATTTTAGTCAATTGCAGCTTCTTTTAAAACTGTAATTTCAGCCAATAAGTGTATTCATGCATCCCACTGGTCTACATACCTTGTGAAGCTTCAAAACTGTATGGGTTGTCCCACTGTTTATTGGAAATTTTGGTATATTAGCTAAAATTCTTATACAGTATATATTATTAGCAATGCTTGACTCAAAACTCCAGTCTTCAACTGGAGTTTTGAGTCATGTATGTCATTAGGGTGCTTTAGAAATATAAAATTTGGCAGTTTGGTTTTCTTTGCTTTTTGGGTAGTAGAGCTAGCAGGGAAGTGTTTTAGGCTGTTTCAACTTTAATATTTCTATTGAAAAAAATATATATGTATATTCTTTTGAGGCGCTGCAGAAAAAACAGCAAAACAAGACTTTACATAAAGAGTCACTAGTTGACTGCTGAATGCATAAGCCGTTTGCTTGTCTTGCTCTTGTTTTCCTTTACCAGGGGAGTCCTCAGAAATTCTTGAATGAGATAAGATCACACAGACAAACTCCAGTGTAATAACAAGCAGCTGCTCTCAAAGTGATTTCAGAGACCGTGTTTAAAAAGCTCATGATAACAGAGATGTAATGCCACAGACTGAGCCAGCAGCACAAGACAGCTACCACTACAACAATAAGTTGCTGTTGTCAATCTGTACGGACAGATCTGATAATTAGGATCCAAGTGAAAAGCTTTTTGTAAGTCGGAAATGACATGCAGCACACGGCGACCAATAAGGGTCAAATAGGAAACTGGATTAGAAAAGTAAGATCACATCAAAGCTGGGCCTACTCTGAGATGTGATGCTTTGTGACAATACAAGATGTTGTTCTTTGAGCAGTTTGTACGGTAAGGGACTCAGATTAACTGGCCACACATCAGCACTGGTTACAGTCAAAAGTGGCCCAGTGCGGGAAACAGTGGTTAGCAAAGAAAAGTTTAAGACTTTGTCATAGAACAAGATGGCTTTCTCCTCCAATTTTCTTACAGTTGGAAAAATTGGGTGAAATTAATGTGGCTTTTCAGAATCGCCCTCTGTTGTGGAGATATGTTTCTGTTGGGGGATACTCAACTTAATCCTGAATAAGTCACAATTTGGGTTGCTCTGACTAAAGTCAATTAGAGTCATTCTTCTCTGTCCACTTGTTCCCATTAAAAGAGCAAGCTAGAGCCAATTCCAATTACTATGGGCCTTAAAACAAGATGGTTGCAAAACTGATATGCTGAACCACAATTTACTGCATGCAAATACCAAGGGTGAATTTATGTATAAAAACAAATAATTGGTTTCCTTAATATAAACAAAAGACTTTAATTGTTGCAAATTAATAATTCTACAGCCCACTCCATGCTTTGCTAACCTCTCTTCCTCTGTGCATTCAAATTAGATTTAATTTTTTTTTAAACAGTTTCATATTTACAGATGGCAACAAATTCATTACATGTGATGAAATCTACTTACAACACAAGAGCTTCCTGCTAAATGGACATCAACAATAATGATTTCCTATGACAAGCTTTTCATTTGAATAATCCAAAAGATCCGGAGGATGCATTTTAATAGTGATTGGGTAAGCACAAAGCATGTTTTTCCTCCCCTGGTTCTTCGTGTTCACACTGTTCGGCCGTAAGGTTTGAAGGGGCTCCTCTGAGGTTTGATTTGAGTTTCTTTGTCAGAAGTTTGGCTCCGAGAACTACATGGGTTCAAGTTCTTTGCTGTTTTCATGTGAAGCATTGGGCCAACACCTCAGGCTCTGTGTAAATTTATGTGTCTTTTTCATTCAGGATCTATGGTCAAAATATGGTTTAATGCATAAAATTAAGGGGTATTTTCATGTCGTCTTTTGCGCACTATACACACAATTAATCAATAAGTTAAATCAACATCAACATTAGGGCCCCTAAATAATGTAATAATTATCCTGGCAACAGTGTTTTGTGAATTTTATCTAAAGACGCAGAGCTAAAATTTTTGCAACACATGTACTATATTAACGCTGAACCTGCAAATAATAGTTCTGAATTTTATTTGATTATCCTTGACATAAAACAACAATAAAACTTAAAACCTAAAAAGGGCTGGTTTTACTCACATTGTGACAGTGCAGCATTATTATGTGTTTTTAAATAATTAATTTACTGATTAGACTTTTTCCCCCTATATTGATGTTATTTCTTAGTCAAAAATAACTAATTCATTTCTCATTCACATGAGAACATTGTTTAAAGAATGTATTTAATTTGACTAGCACAACAATTGCTGTATCAGGTTAATAGTCCAGTTAACAGTAAATGTATTACACAGATTCTAATCGACATGCAGCATGGAATATTCATGGTTGAATTTACAGACTTTTAGTGGATGTCCCACTAGTTTAAAGTAAAAAAAAAAAAATATGCCCGGGAATTACATTGTCTAGTGAGAGTCTCAATCCTCAAGGCCAGTAGACACTTTACAAAGTGCGCCTCATGCTCTAATGCTAACACTGTACATATTCATATGATATAGTATGGCATGGATAAAGAGGGCTTGGGTTTACATGTCAGCCTTAATGTGAGGAGACAAATCTCTGGAGCTGGGTTGGCTTTAGCCTTTTTGTGCATCTTGGTTGAATTTCCTCCCGGATTTCATGCTTTCAGAAACACTCGTATAACGATGGGATGTTTAGTAACGCAGGTGTAAGGAGAAATAAGAACCAGGGCTCTCCCTAGCTGTTAAACAATCCCAGGAGACACAAGACTACAGCCTTAACTGCTTTACATCCACCTGTGAACAGACGAGCCGTTCAAATTGTGAAGTATGTGTGTCTGCTTTGGATAATTGACAATAAATCAAGTGTTGTGGGAAAGAGGCAGAGCTGATGGATCGTGAATGTGTGTCTGGGGATGATGAGGTGCTAAGAGGGAGGTGCTGAGAGGGTGAAAGCCATGGGTGTCAGCAGAAAATATTCTTTTACAAAACAGATTTTAGAGTATTTTTAGCACTGTAAAATTGACTTCAGTTGAATATTATGAAACTCTGTTGAGTAATCAACACAGCTGATGAATTGAATCAATTTGTTAAGAAATTATTTAAAAATATTCTGAGATACAAAAATTGTAAGGCATAAACAGGCAAGGTTTAAATTTAAATTGTTGTCTGAAAACAAAATTTTGAAATGCACATTAATAGCCTGTATTGTTCCCGTGAGGAAATTTGTGTCTGCATTTGATCATTGTGTATCCATGCTGTTAAAGTGAATTATTATTTTAATTTCATGGACAATCACATGAGATGTCTGAGGCATAAATATGTGTAGATGTGTCTGTGACTTACTGGAGCACATGTTGACGTCTGGGCTCCTCATGCCATAGTATCCGGCTGGACAGTGTTGCAGACACTCCCCGTACTGCCTCATCCTCTCACGGCGCAGGAACAGGAAGAGTTTGGGCTGGCAGTTTACACAGCCGTTGTCTCTGGAGCACACCGAGCAGCCTTTACAGATTGGATACGCTCCATAGCTCGCTGTAAAAAATTACAAGAGGAGAGAGGACACAGGAAGAATGAGCACAAAGTCGGCAAAACAAATGAACTTTTTAAATTATGTCATTATAGTTGGAAAGGAACATCTCCTCAGGGGTCAACTATGTTTACTTTTATCATTACAACACGAACCATATGAGAATGTTAAGATATTTTCTGTATGCTGCTGTGGCATAGTTTCAATTGAAACATCTTCTAACTGTTTAGTGAGTGTATATGTATGTATTATTACATGCTCCTACAGTCTCTAGTAAACCAGTGAGTTTGTTTTAACTAAACCTTGAAGTGCCATTGTCAATATTGATATAATATTGTTGAAACAATGTGTGTGCTTCACTCACAAAGCATAGAGGTAACTAGATGTGACAGCTCTAACTGTTGGGAGTCCTCACAGCACACAATGAGAACAATGACCTATAATAGATACATCAGTGGGTCGTAAATATGTCTAATTCAACAATTTGTCATTCACGCAAACTCTGGTTATCCTCTCAGCGTCCCACTATTGATTGGTTTTGATTACGAATATTGCATTAAATCTGGCCAGATATGTCCTCTTGAATGATAATACAGCTGACAAAAGCACCCAAACCACATTGGCTAAAACCCAGCCTTGTGTTGGTGAGCACAAAGACACCAGTAAAATACTTTTTCCTCCAATAAGTGATTTTTCAGTGAATGCATCAGGTCCTGCTTGTAGGAAAATGTCCTTGGGCGAAGCCGATCTCTGAATAAAAGACGCTTGACTTGATGTAAGCCAAGTCTAGAATATCATGCAGGGAACAGCGACCCACCGCAATGCTTCATACACAGGGTGTATCTAAATGGACAAACCCGGAGAGACAGAGCCTGCATTACTGGCCATGAATTCACATATTAGGTTTCTCTGAACAGATTCACCAAGACAAAAGTGAGCTCTAAGTGGGCCCGGTGCAGGCATCAGTCTGGAATCTTGTGAAGATCAGTCAGCAAATGTCATTGGACACATCAATTGTGCATGTCTTTTGTAAGAGAGTGAGAGACAGGAGACTTAACCACAACTTTTTCTCCCTGCCAAACATATACTATAATCTACAAGGAGGTCTGTCCAGGTGAATGCTAAATTGAATGCTGATGACAATGCGTCTCCCGTCACTCAAAGTGAACAGGTTTACAATCACAGCTCAGAAGAGATCCATTCCAACATACAAATTAAAACAACAATATACAGTTATTTCTATGGGTTACTTCCAAGAAACTAAAACTACCAAATTATTCTTTCTCTTATTCCACTTAGGGGTTGTGCAATAGGAACTAGATGAGGTTTAATAGGTATGAGCAACACCCTGGACGATCGTGTGTTAATCGCAGCTTGTTCACTTGTAAAAAGTTACTGGGAATCTTAAGATTCACCTGCTGCTGTGGCCCTGAAACAAGCTTGTTAAGCAGATAAAATTGTCCTTTCAGGAACAGCTACCAACTTTACCCACCTGAACAAACTTAAAACATACTCGCAAAACCATCTAATCTCACATTTCATTGTGTCAGTCCTCCCACTGAGTTAAACTACACCACGACATAAGACCAAACCTCACAACTTAACCATATATATCTGTAGTATATACAGACTCGGTGTGTTTATGGCAAACTGACATTCACATTAACGTGGTCCCATTCACTCCCTGCACTCTGGCCCGAATGGAACACAACACTGACAGAAAGAGAAAGCCAAGTTGGCAAATATAAAAGAGCTATAAGCCTGGAAAGCTTATTCCTCCAGCCGATCTGAACTGGAGTGACTCTATATGTGCCTTACTAATTAACAGTATGCTGACAATAATAACAATATTAAAAATGAATCAAGTTTGTGGTTTTTGTAGCTCACTGGTGTCTCAGTCAGCAAGGACATTATAATCACAGAAAAGCCCTTTTTTAGGAGTCTGGTTTAAATGTCTTGGATAATCTTTGTTGTCCAACATTTGTTTTGCCAGTTGCTAATCTCGCCATGAACAGTGATTGAGGATAACATAATCACACGCTGTTTGAACGCGGCAGATCCCACATCCTGGAATCAGCGACTGGGAAAGTGGAGTGGAAGCAAGAGGCTGCGTATGGTGGAAGGGAGAAGGCAGTGCAGATCGGAGGAGATTAACTTATGTGTGTCTGTGGAAAGGTTTGGAAGTTCAGGCCACAGGTATGTCAGGAAAGAGGCCACAATTCACTGGAGCGCCGACCAGCTCACAAACCAAGACGACACAGGCAGCACAATGTCTTACGCGTTACATCAATCTGTCAGTGGCCAGCAGGTTTGAGCCACTCTTAAAGAAAACACTTAGTCACATGGAATGGAAAATTAAATCTACAAGAGCTCTAGAAATAAGCATGTGAAGGAGAGCACATTTATAACCACAATATTGTTAAGTAGTTATTCTTTATAAAAACTAAACATTAATAAACCTTAATAAAGTTCAGAAAGTCTTCCTTCATACTTTTTATTATAAAGTGTTACCTGTTAAGTCTAAACATCATTGCAGCATACCTTCATTTTATTTGGACTTTTTCATGTGGACTCTTTTCTTGTAGTTTTTGGCTTCTCGGCCCACATCTGCCTATGCATCATTCCAGCTCAACCTAATTTTGTATGAAGTTTTCTCTCAACGACATCTGTATGTTTATAAGGTTGCATAGACCATCTTACTTTGCATTGCCGTTCCCATAAATTAGGTTTTGACACATGCTTCTGAACCCACAAAACTGACATGCGACGCCCCATCTCCTCCACTGTTCAAACTGAAACTAAAGTGACACAGATGGGGATGAAAGCCACGCATTAAGTGCTCACGGTGAAATATCATGAATATAAACTTAAGTATGCGTATGTTTCAAAACACAAGAAGGAACGCACATTGAAACAGTCAGTTCACACGATGGACCAGTCGCGTTTACAGTTACAACCACAGAATACATAGAGCGAGGAACAACACAAATCCGCACTTCCCACTTCTGACAAGCCTGCAGCACTGACAAAAGCAAGGGTCCATCTGAATATATCTGTAGTCTGCTCAGTGCACAGTCCTAAAGTATAACTCCCTGTGTCACTTGCACCCAAAACCGTCACAGCTCTCTCAAAGAAACAGTCAAGAGATCTTATCATTATCCTCCTCTTCACTCATCAACAATATATGTGACAGAAGAGGGAAAGGGTGGAGTAGTATAGCCCACCTAGACTCCTTCTGGTCTTGACCCAACCACCAACTTCTGGACAGGCAGATTAACCAATGTGGGAAACGAATGGTCCATAACTAGTAAAAACAAAGATGGTGGCTTACATAAGTAGGGGACGATGAACAAAAAAAATTAACAAACGGACATCAAATATTGCTTTCCCTGATGACAATTGTAATACGCATTTATTCTTAGATACAAAAAACATTGGACATGATTAAGTTGTTTATGTTTTCATTTGATGTTTTGGTTTGCAAGGTGATTATCCAATCAGAAAGCAGAAGGAGTCTCTCATTTTAGAGAATTGAAACTGTTGGTTTGAAATGGCTCTCTTTGATCACTAACCCCCTGCACCTGCAGCCAGTCATTAATCAGTGCTAGTGCAGCCTCTGCAGCTAAGTGAGGTGATTCTGTAGGTTCTGAGCTTGAAACATGGCCAGTCCATATACTGAGAATGAGAAATGAGAATGAGAAAACCTGTGTCCAGGTTAAGGCACAAGAGACCCATGTTCTTTTTAAAACTTACAGCATAGGCTATATACAGCTCCTTTAAGCTGTATAGTACCACACATTAATATACATTCTTTGCAAACAATGATACACATTACAATACTGCAATTAGCTCTTGCTTTAACAGGAATAGGCTCAATTAAATCTAATTTTAGCATGAGTGTTCTCAGGTAATGTTTATGGGTCCAAAGTAAGTGTGACTGACTACATTGAGCATTGCCAAACCTCAGTATAGAGGGGGTTCCTCCTATGGCCCACGGACTTCCTGCCTTCCCCTCACCTACTGCTTACCGTGAAATCACTGACGTCGACTCGCTCCAGTGCAATGCAACCCAAAACCCTAACAAGGCAAACTGCAGATAATTTTTGTGTGTCTTTAAAAACTGCAAACTTAACATCGAGAACAAGACACTTTTATATAAGGCTTTATTCAAGTTGGCCGCTGGTCACTGCTGAAAAGTGATACCACTTTACAAATGTTTGTGTCTTCAAAACTGACATTTTTATTAAAAAGTATTAAAGACTTGAGTACAAATGGCCAGGTGGCGTGCCTATCTATAAAGATTAAGAACTTAAAGGAGACATATTATGCATAATCAACTTTAATAGCTTTTAACCATGTTATAATTGTTTCTGTTCTCATTAACACACTCAAAGTTGTATTTAAGGGATTCATGCATGTTTGAGTAATCTTTATATCAATCAAGATGCCATTGCTGCAAAAAAAATCAAACATTTTTTTAGTTGGTGAAGCTTATTTCCTCTTTTATTAAGAGCCAAAACAATCCCGTAATGAAATATATTTCAGCAGCTCTGTCTGAGTTAATACATTCACATATTTCTTTTACTCTTGTTAATCACACAGTCAACTACTGTGCAGCCACTAATTGAATCACACCTACTTCAAGTAAAGCAGAAGCAAATGGAAGGGAAATGAATGTTTTTATTTGAAGCAGAAACAGATCTGGGTTGATTTTTCTTACTCACTTGAGCTAACAATAGAGCCTTTTGTAGATAACTCTAATAACTGTCACTAATCAGACTGCCCAGTTCAAATTTGACAATCCCATTCGATAAGTACGATTGTCTTCAGCTTAACACAACCATTAAATGTGCAGTCATAAGCTTGTGTAGAAAAGGGTGTTTTTGTTGTTTATATAGAAATCATCTGAAAATGCACTGGACATATCACGGCATGCAGCACTAGATTCTCAACAATGCCAAACAAAGCCTTAAACACAAGTGTTTCCATCGTCACATTTTTCCAAGTGCCCATGGTATGTAAATCTAATAATGCTGTCTGTGAATGCACCCAACCGCCAGTCACTCTCACCATTGTAGAGAAGGGCATATACAGTACACACTTTTCTCACTACGACACTGTATATAACTGTTATATAGAGAGGAGAGCTGACACATTCTTATGACATTTACCATTTGAGGATGTTAGGTTTGCAGCCAGCAGCTTGATGGAGGCTGGGACCAGACCATAATAAGCAAACCACTGAACAGTCTGGGTTTGTGCTGCTCCGAAAGCCAAGCCTAAAAGTGTCAACCCTCGCACCCAGAGTTCACCAACTGCCTGGCCCCAGGACAGCGCTACATGGTCCGAGCTTGTTAAAGACTGGTAGACGGAAAAATGACATCAAACCTGCCGCGTTTCAGAGCTGGATGTGTCACAGATCTGGAAGTGGCACTTAGCTCAGAGCTACAGAGAAAGACCAGAAGCAGAAACAGGGGTGTCTTTGGGTTACACCGGCCTCGTGAGCTACAGCCTCATTTCAGCTCCAATTTAGCACAACATATCTGGGAGTTACCTCCGACTTATTTTTCCCAGATGGAAATCCTCTACATTATACTTTTTCTCCAGGTTAACTTTAACAGTTCATACTCTTAGCACATGGTTATACGTTCGGATAAATCTTCTTATAACAGGACGGTAGAGAGAACACATTCAGTGTCAAGCCAAAGATCTCAGGCTAACTGTTTCTATGGCATGGTTCATTAAGTGGAAAACTAGAAATCAAGGGCATTTGAAACACAAAATGAAATTTATAACAAGGTGAAAAGTTAGTACAGTCACATGGAGCAGCTGCAGTAGAGTTCACAATGCAGCTTTGGACTTGAATGAACTTAAATGTGATAGAAATTAGGTCATAAAGTGCAGTCAAAAAGATTTCAACAATAATTATGTTATTCATTGTCTTTGACTATTAAACCTATTTTAAATGAATTCTGAACCGTCTTTTGTCTCCCTTCCATGTGTGTGTGTTTATATATCATGCCAGTATTGTAATTATACTTCCTTATTGAAATCTTTATGGTGGATTATGACTTACGTGCACTGTCCTGAGTCACGCATCTGTTTCTCTGATACCATCTCCTTAAATTTTTTACAAACTCCACCCCATGGGTTCTCCTTCTCACACTTAAAGTCTCATTGACAGGCACTTAAAACTGACATGGAAAGCCCTATGGTCGTGTAAAAATCAAAAACCAAGGGAATGACCTTGATGTGGTGGTCAAGCAAAAGGAAAGCGTCTTCACTGTTGAGCTGTGGTCCCGTAAAATGGTTTTACAGTCCACTTTCTGTTGAAAACAACAGCATCGCTGTTCCAGTCATGGTCAACATCTTTGGAACAATTCAACCAAAACAATTAAAATACCAAAATAAGGTTCACCATTTGTTTTAGTACAGGGAAAATCCCAAAATACAACTTTATTAAACTTTATTTGTAAATATCTTGGACTGGTTCTCAGTGCAGATTATGGTTGGCTGGTTGGCTGCTATGTTTTCATTTTTGCCTGGACACACTGCCAGTGCATTTAGCTCTACGTAAAAGCTGCACTTTTTCAGCCACACAAATACAGTCTACCCTATTTACTTATGCTTGATACAAAACGTAAATACACCAAAATTATCTTCAGTCAGCATCACTACAACACATCCCTGGGGCAGTGTGCCAGTGTGTCTAAAGCAGTTGACACCAATCTTTTTAGGGCTGAGGGCTACTTAAAGAGAACCAAGTTGGTCAAGGGCTACCAGTTAAATGGGTCTACAATTGGATTATTACATTATTACATTTTAACACATTTTTAACCAAATGATATAGTCTATTAAATATAGTCAATTAAATTGTGATTAACTATTTGATGTGCCATATTGGTAGGCAAAGACAAAAAATACACTATATATGGGGATACATCCAAGACAATACTATCACAGTGTCTTGAGGGCACATGTCCCCGGTGCCCAGGTCTGCCACTGATGGTAAATAAACACCCCCTGTGTTAGAATCCTAGTCTCATGCTTCTTCTTAAAACTCTCGGACTACTTAACAGACATAAGCAGTGCTTGTGTAAAACATATATGTAGTTTGAATAGTTGTAATTATATAATAATAATAGCACAAGAGAACTGTAGATCATCCTAAACACATACCAAAGCAAATTACACATGTAAAGCAAATCGAATCATGAGCTATTGCACAAACCTTGAGGAGGAGATATAATAAAATATAGCCCTGGTTCAAATAATAAAACTGTTTTTTTTGTTTGTTTTTTTTTTACAACATTTTATTATTGGAGCATCTGAAGATGATTTGTATATCTGAACTGCCTGAGAGCTTGTAGTAACTGACCAAATTTAAGTCAGGTAAGACAAAAACAACTAGATGTGGACATAGTGTGACAGAGAGCCACCATGAGCTGCTGTGTGAAAATCTGTCTGCAAATATAGAGTAATTTTCACATAAAAACTAGGGTGAGTGAAACGAAAAAAAAAACAACAACACATTTTCATCATGCCATAAGGGCACAATATATTACTTAAAAACGACTCTGATAATGATAAACTCAATATCACATTTGAATGACGCTGTTCAAGTAACATGAATTATTCATTTACTCAAACTAAAGCAGGGAGTATAATCATTTCACCAAATGTACATATAGAGTCAAAGGTGTTCAGGAGCCAAAAAAGGATAGATGGGAAGGTGGTGTTGGTCCTATTAGCCACATGTTGGTAATTTATCAGACATAAAGCTCACACTTAATTTCCACACCTGTAGCTCAGTGTGCTGAAAGTAATGGAGTCAGTCACTCAGTGCGAGTGAGCACACAGACACAGCAGACTGCGGGTTTTCCCTCAGCGCTCAGGACATCACAGGCCAACATCAGTCAAGTCCCAGGGCATGCCACACATATTTGCACTGCATGCACTATGAGCAGTACTCTCCTATCTGAACTTGTGTTGTTCAAAGTGTTCTCTATTTGTCATCACCTTATGCAGACCTATACTCTGCTCATATATTTAAATGACAGCTGGAGTGCAGGAAATCAGGCCTGCTGTTTCCAAATAAGAGACAGGTTTTACTCAGGTGTCAAGCAAAAACAGTAATATTTGACGACGTGGGCTAACTGCCATGGAAGAATTACCTGAATGGAATTGATAAAAATTGTACGCCTCTAACGCAGTGGTTCCCAACCTTTTTCCTTGAAGCCTTCCTTGTTTAAACCGGAGTCTGGCACCCATGCAATGAATATACCCAAAATACAACTCAGAAATCTATTATGTTGCATGATATGTGTCCACTATAACATATTGATGCCTCTTCCTTTTAAATAGTGGGAGACCAGACAAAATAATTGTCCAGAAAGAAAAACATTGAGAAAAGCTGGCAAGCTAGAAATACCAACTGTGTACAAGAAAATGTACAAAAGGAAGCAAACCATTTGACATTTTGGGTTTTGTTTGTACCCAATTTATGAGAACCAGGTGTCAGTAGTAAATAGTGCTACCTAAACAAACTCAGATTTCAATAATAGTAAGAATTGAGAAAAGGAAACACTTATGTTTTGCCAACCACACTCTACAAATACTAAAGGCTTAGCTTTGCAGATGGAGACAAAACAGTTGAGACAGAAAGCAAAACAAAATCTGCCAGAGCTAGTATTTCTTCAGGCCTTAAATCTGTAAAATGTGGACTTCTCCTACAAAGTTCTACCTCATTAACCCTTTAACAAGATACAAGCTCGCGCCCCTGCAGCCTGGCGCAGCAGCGGGGAGATCTGAGGTGAGCGCCAGGGTCAAAAGTGGACTGCACCACGGGGGACAGATGGCAAAGACCTGGGCTCACTTTCACACATGCTGTTTGTCACTAAACCCCCAAACATCAAAGCCCCATTTCTCTAGCCCTCCAAAAGTGGCCTGGATCCAATATTGACGTTAGGGCTGTGACGGGAAGCTACCTCAAATTCACTTGTTTTCAACAAAGTACTGTTTCCTATGAGTCAGTTGGATGCACTGTTATTGGATTCAACACCACTACGGAAAACATTATTAACAGACCATCAGTGATTAATAACATTAATATCTCTCTCTTACAAGAAAACCCACACTTTATAAGAGAGGAGTAAAATATAAATCTAACACAAAGCCTTCAAAAAGAAGTTCATTAAAGGTGTTGAAAAAGTGAATATTAGCAGCACACGACAGCCTGGCCTGTTTAGCAGGTGTCAAAGTCCTGGCCTCTGCTCCTTCACCACCTGAACACTGGCACTGCCAGGACTAAAGCAGAGCAGACTGCTGGCTCCAAGTTCAACACACAGGGGTATGATTTTTTTTCCTTTCAACATAGTACATACCAGCTCTATTTTTGATTGAAATCATTTACATGTTTTCTTCTGATACAAACACATCAGGAATGGTATGCAGAAGATAAATATAGAAGAATAGATAAGGATTAAAATGCACTTCGGATGGAGATGCAGTGAACAGCATCCAAATCTCTTGGTGGCATCAGTAATATATTATAACCAATAGACAGCCCATGCCATGTGTTTTTGCAACAATGGGCAGAAAATGCTATCCATCAGGTCTTTTTGAAACCGCTAAATGCAGAAAACCATGATCTCAAGGTCAGTTCTATAGTTCCTCTCATTCATATGCATGTGGGGATGATGATAACAAGTCCTAAATTGTCCATGACACTACATGTCCATTACTGCACCAAGGCAGTACCATCTCTGAAGCCATTAGGTGGTAAACATGTAAACTACAAGTGACCCCTGTCCACAGATACCTATTAGTTATGACTCCTGCTGGTGACAGCTGTTTACATTACTTAAGCCGCAGCTCCTGGCCCCAGTCCAAATAAAATAATATCCAGTTCAGGGTGAGCCAAGATGTAATGCAAGTGCATAACTACAGGCAAAATGAGTCAAGAATGTTAGCAATGCTAATGGACTTTTCTACACTTCTGCCTTCACTTCTGACATCTTCCTGTGTGATCTTAATAAAAAGATTAATATTTCAAGAAAGCCACCATATTTGCCCCATTTGACAAATCATAACATAATGCGTCACATTGTTTAAATAAATCTTAATTTATTACTCAGACATTTAGACTATAACTGGACATTTATTTGTGTTCTGAAGTGTGCGCAGTAGTTCTGGGAGAGCTGTGGCCGGCAGCAGAAGCAAAGAGAGAAACCACGCTGGACTTTATAATGCAGACAAAACATGCACACAACACAACAACAGCTATACGACCACAATGACATGACGACTGGCCACTTATGCACTATACTACAGCAAACAGGGCTAGCTTTAACTCGGAGGAAAACCCTGGGCTCAGAAAAGGAAATTGCGATTTAAATGCAGCCCACAAGGACAAGCAAAAACTTTAAATGCATTGGGTGGTGTCATGCTTCTGTCTAAAGACATTACAGCTGCACAAATGTATGAATTGAATCATTGTCTTATTGAACCAATGACACATATATGTGCCTACGTTTTCTATCTGCCTTAAAATTGGGTTTCATTACCAGAATCTAACCATAACAAAATAATATAATAGAGGAATGTTCAGCAGTTACCATGGGGACACAATGCACACATTCGCAAACACTGCCAAAAATGTTTTAAGATAATCTGAAAACTCAAAAAATACAAAATGTATTTAAAACACATTTTCAGGAGCCTGTGAGCTGTGAGCCGGTGTTTGATTTTCAACAAAAAGGTGACAGTGACTAACTGATGGCAAATGCTAGCTAGCTTGTGACTGTAATTTTATTTGAGAGGGACTTGTTCTTTACCAGTTCCAGTGACCAGGTCTTTATGGTCAGATAGTGTTAAAATAAAGCTCAGATTAAAGTCTAACAAAGTCTCAGAAAGAGCATGCCTACAATTAGCATCACACCCCCAGGGAATGTTGATGACATCAGCTGCAAAGTATCAATAATAGGACCTTTATTCAATGCATTTCTTCTTCTTCTTTTTTTTTTTTTTTTGCCTCTTTACAACCAAAACGTGGCAGTGTGTGCTGTTTCATAAAATGCTAGTCTGAAATTATTGAGAGGACAGTAACATGTCATTTGATCCAAAACATGAACCTGATTTAGTGTTATTTCCAGTGGTCAGTGGGGTGTGACTTGTAAGATGAAGCTGGAACAACTGGCAGAGGTGAAATGGAAAATTGTACACAGTGGTATAATGCATGTTCAAAGAGATGTCCTGTGCATTTTCCACACTAGAGGAAAGTTGAGCTGAGACAGACCTGGATGGAGCTGAGGAGGCTTTCTGATCCTACAGGTTACACATTATTTGTGTAGGAACCCGAACAACTCTGACAGCTCAAGTAATACACTTTGCTGCCTCCAGGCTACACATTGTACAGTGAGGCCTCCATTACAAGATTGATTTCCAAACTTATGGCTTTCCCCCGATAACAGACAAACGCACGTCACTTTTAATCATAGCAGGACTGATCTGCTCGGCCTCTCTTCCCATGCCTTTGCCTCACTCTGCTCTTTCTATTGTGGCCACATAAATCAGCAAGGTATGACCCTCCGAGACCTCTTTACATCTGACATGCACGCTATGCTGCCGTCTGTGTCCCCCCTGCACTCTCCACAGAGGGAGTTAGAGAGACAATGAGCTCAACTCACCGGGGCCCGAAAATGACTCCCAGCCCTGTCCCTGATTAAAAACACACCAGGAGCTTCTGCACTGCGCGGCCTCCCCCTCACACCACAAGCACCAGGATGGGCCTCATCACAGCTCCAACCCACTGCAGCATTCAGAGCTCTTGTCCCAGCTAGTCCAACTGGCAAGCCTTCATTATGTCTATGGTGCACAATTACCAATATCAAACCCAGGCTCTGCCAAAACCATAACAAAGCCATAACAAAGCTGTAACAGAGGCTTTTCTACATTTTTATTTGACCATTTCATTTTAGATCATTAGTTCAGCAAACCGTATTTTCTTATACCATTTCCAGTATAAATCATTTCATCAAGTAATGACCTGTTCACATAAGAATCTAGTTTTGATACTAATCTCAGTATTAATTAGTATCTGGGTGTCCATACTTTTTTACAAAGGACTTGGTGACCTTTGTTGGTGACAATTGTACAGTGTTTTTGACATTCAACGCAATATAGTCTGTTCTGGTAAATTCCTTTATATTATTTTTTGTGTATTAGAATTCCAATCAAGATGCAGTCAGTGTGGGTAACAGTGGGGGGCACACAACCGTTTGTCCACAGTTGAACCAAAAATTACAGACAAGCTGCAGTAGGAGGCTTTATTGCATCTGAGTAGCTCACTTCCTCTGCATATACCAAAGGCAGTGCATGCTGGGCCTGATTTTGATGTGGCATGTAAGCATAATTAGAGGTCCCATAAAAGAGTAGGGGCGGGGGGTAGTCCATCTGTCGAGTGTTAGGGGGTGGGCACAGGAGTTACAGTGGTACCCCATCTCTCCATATTGTTTGAATGGCAGCACATTGGGGTAGAGTAAAAAGAAGCCTAAATCTGAGCCACACAAAAGTGAAGAGTGGGAGTTTATTTGAGCACACATCAGTGAATTTTCTCCAGGGGCTCTCTTTGGTTTCACATTTCCAGGCCGTAATCGATGCAAAATAGGTACAAGTCGGCACGCACACTGACTTGGCAAAATGAGCAGCGAGCGTTCTAATGTCAAATTAGTCAACTAGTAAATGCATCAACAAAATTGCATCCATGTTATTGCCTAAGGAGCCCCTCACTCAATATGTTAAAGGTATATTAATTTAGCATATTGTAATGTGCTGGAAGTGCTTTAAGTTTAAGCTCCAGGCTTCATTCCCTCTCTATGGGCAGCTATCATACCTCTAAGGTCTGTAACTCATTCAAAAATGCTTCCTTGTCATGTTATTTTATGTTTGATGCTAGATGTAATTCCAATTTGTACAGTCCAATATTTTTGTTAGCACAATACATTTTACTTCAGAAAACTGTCCAATGTCTGAAATAGCTGGATCAGTGGATCTTTAACAAGACAGTGTGCAATACATACAGGTTAGCCAGGAGGGCAGGGTGCATAACACATTTTCTAAATCTATATGCAAGTTGCTGCACACTACAAAGCAGATTGTTTGGTATGGCGACCCCAAAGGGAAAAATCCAAAAACCAAAAGGAATGAAGATCAGGAACACCATCCCCTGAAACATAAGGCAAACCATCCATAATTGTATTCAATGTTACTGTATTTTGGAGTTGTGACAAGGTATACTGAAATAGTTCTCTCTCTCTCTCCTTGAGAAAACAAAGAAAAGCGAGCCAGCTCATCCCTGAATGTCACATGGGAAAGAAAGAATCCCTGTGTGGTTCTGGCCAGTAGAAAGTTCATGCCACTGCTTGTTTTTTCCTCTGGTGGGCTTTCCGAGTGGGGTAGCATGGCACGAGCACACTGAGGCGCCTTTCAGCAGACACATCTGATACCGCTGTGACTTGGAGCAGGAGTCGCACTACAGGCCGGGATCGACATGCATGGGTTAGTGGGTCAAACAAGGAGCTAGTCTTTCTCCGGCAGGGTCAGACTAATGTGATTTATCAATACAGCGTGTGTGTAAGAGTATCATTGTTTCTAATGGACATGCACAGGCGAGACTGGTGATTGGCTAGATGTGGAAGAGGGTGTTTGCCAATATGAGTCTTATTTCGGAAACATGCACCTGCAAGATTTATTTTGATCCATCTTACAAACTCACTATTGAACCCATGGACAGATCTAAATGTTATAATGTAAGGGTCTTAGTATTAAATACAATTAATAAAAGTATCAGCACATTGCACTTATATTGAGTATCTTTTGTTCTAATGCAGTTCTTGTTGTTTGTTGTTTGACTCAAAGTTCCTTACAAATTGCATTAACCATTTGCTTCTCTATTTTCTACAGTGGAAACATAGCAAAAAAATCAAGATTTGTCAAGCGACTTTTCCAAAGACATAACTTAAGCATTACTGGGAAAAAAAGTTTTCTATCATGTTAAACTATTTCCAAGCACTTAGTTTTAGCTGTGACATAGTATCTGCATATTTTATCAAAAAAGTATACTAACGTGTGCAGGAGGAAAGATGCCATAACGCAAAACTGCTCTAATGTACAGGGCGACATGTTTTTTTGGCTTGGGAGAGCAAAGACACAGAGCTCTGTTCCTTGACGCTGGAGATCGCGGCTCAGGTCAAGTCTCAGCTCTCTCTAATCCCTCTCAGGTGATGCTGTTCACATTCAGCCTTTTCCAGCTGATCTGCTTAAATATGCCTTCCTCATCCCCTAAAACACCCCCAAACACACCACTATCCCAACGGTTTCCCCCTTACCAGAATTGAGAAAAAAAGCACCAAAAAAAAGCCAAGAACACGGATGGCTGTCAAACGTGAGATCATTTTTCAGCATTCTGTCAAGCGATCAATCTTTGGACAGCCCCTGGCACAGAGACAATGAGTCGCCCGTAAAGCTGGGGTCTAATGGAATAAAACGGTCAGGATCCAGTGCTCCCATCACCTGGATTAGAGGAGCATCATGTGAGAAAGCCTTGTTAACAGACGTGCCATCTTTGTAAGGCCTTTTCACATTTTCCGAAAGGCAAAAGTGGCAAAGGCAGCTTCTTGGAGTGTTCCCTCTCCTCCCTGTTAGGCACGTAATCAACGTATTATATTGCGCTCACGTAGCATGGTCCAACATTAACACTTACACCCTCAAACTTGGGACTTGGTGCAGGGCTTTGGTGGACACCAAACTGTGATTTCCAGAGCTCAAAAAGCACAGGTGTCCTGTACAAATTAAAGTTGCTTTTTTTCCCCCCACTTGACGATGAAACTAAGGACAAGGGATGCGGCCTGTTTGCCTATTTAGTCTATGTCATTTGATGCTTTTGTGATAGGAAATAAAAAGGAAATTGAGTTAAGCGTTCTATAAGTTGATTTTTTTCTTTATCTACAAATGTAGTCATTTATCAGTACATTTAACATTTAAGCAACTTCATGACATTGTACAAAAGACGTAATATTGTGGACGTTGAAATCATGAATAAATCACGCAGCCTTGTAACACACAATGTAAAATGTCGAGGATCTCTGACCTCACTGCCTCCGCCCTATACATTTCATTTAATCACTTTTGTCCTTCACAACACTGGAGAATGTGGTGTGCAGTAATGGATTACACACCTGCAAATGATCTTAAACAAGATGCTTCCTATTGGGAATTGAATGTTGGCTTTGCTGTCTCAAGCGACACACATGTGGTAGAGTTAACGGTATCACATGGCAACTTTTCACCACTTCAACTGCTATTACGTACCCATTACCTGTTCAAACATCTGGAGGCTCACTGCCTATATCTACTCCTCCAGGCAACATTTGCTACTCAAGCCTGATTTTATGTAGTCAGCAGGTGGCATCATTAGCCAGAAAATAAAAATGAAAGTTATACCATGGTGTCTAACTATGGTATCAGGGTAGGCCTCATTGGCATAATATCCCTGTTCCTAGTGGGCAGGATAAGGGGTAAAGAGGTGCAAATTTACTACATTTTGCCATGTGTTTTAAATACAAAATGACACCTATATAACCACAACCAAATGAGAGGTTGTGTCATGCCATATAGTGTGCAAGCAAGACAAGATCTGTCCTCAAACCACACAGTGATCACTATCTTCTCCACTTTCCCCCTCTTCTTCTTTCAGACATATTCTAATTATAATTGCATCGACAGCTCTGGACACTTGACTGGGCATAAACCATAAATGCTCACTCATGCACGTAAAAAGGTAAGGTATATTGTGTTTTGCTACATGTAAAACATAACCAAATTGAGGCCAAATTGAGTTTTTGGGATGTGTCTGGGACTCAACACTCCTGAATGGTTTGGATAGCTCCCCGTGCATGCCAGACAGACTGTATATAAAGCTGTCACAGAAACCTTGAGGGTTAGAAAAATATTCAGGCATTTCTGGGGCTATTGGACAATGGATCCCTTACACATGCTTCTTTCAATATAACCATGATAAATAAAGGAAGTAAGCAAATACCAAAAACTCTTGGCAGACTGCCACTTCTTTGCAAGAATGGCACTTTTGGCCCAAAAGTTTGCAACAAGCACATACACACATGTACGGAGAGAGCACAGTAAAACCTGTACATTTTTGCACTGGATTACTTTGACAAGTGTAACATCCGTTCACATAACTTGCTGAACAATGTATAGCTTATGTGGTGCTCAGCCTAAACCTCTTCTTGGGGTCAAATGTATAAGTTAACCTCTTGATCTCATCCACAGTGGTAAGCACTCCTTTTCGTCTTACTCGTTCCCTCTCTTTCACACAACCTGGCTCCTAAAACACACAGAAACTCTAACTTTGCTTCCAAAATACCAGCCTATATGCCTTGCAGAAAAGTAAGCAAGAAAATGGACTTAAATGCTGCACAAGATCACACCACGAAATGCACAGAGGGGCTGAAAAACGTGTGTGTGCCAATACCTCGCAGTGACTGGCTGATTATTTGCAGATGGGCAGTGGAGGGCTTACAGAGTGTGGAGGTTCCCCCTGGCACGCAGCGCATATGATTAAATCTGTGATTGCCTTACAATTTACAAGACCCCCTCCCACTCCCCTGACTTCTCTCCTGTACTGTAACTTTGTGCGTCGGTTACCATTACTACCCACTAATGGTCTACACACCAGTCTGGTCTCACGGTCACTCGGAGGATTTGCGTGTTATGTCATCGATCTGATCAGGTCTGTGCAAAGAGAGAGGGGGTAACTTTCCTAATCCGGCTGTCTCCCAATTCATTCCAGTGTATTTACAAAAGGGCTGATCTCCCCCAAAACTGCCTATATCCTCTCCTATAGTGAGGAGTGATTGTCATGCAGATACCCCAGCCAACTTTTCAAAAATAGTTATGAGATCAATTAAAAGCAGCTTAACTGAGGCTGGAGTGGTAATCTGCAATTTATAAATGAAAAGAGGTGACTTCAGTATCAATTTATCCAAGGACTTTCCTTTCCTTCGAGCAAACAGCAGCTTTTATCAGTTTCACGTGGAAATAAAACAGGGCGTCCTTTGTTGGCCACTTTGGGACCATAATATCAGAGACCACAGTTTATTGTTGAATGTAATAGGATGGTTTCAGACAAGCGGCCAATTTCCTATTAATTCTGACAAATGCGCTCGTTGCCAATTTTACGCACGCTTTACGCATTAAATGTGGGTCTTTAAAACATCTGTGAAAAGTACTGTGAGGACGCCGACTTAACGTGTTGAAAGTGATCTGTGCTTATGAATTAAGGGCTGCTTTCATCAGTCTGGAGATGTAGGTGCGCTCTCTAAGATGCCCATACAGAGGCTGACCCTTGTGTCAGCAGCACCAAACCTATTCCCATCTGTTACAGTCAGTGTCTGGATGTGGCTGGTGTAAGTATGCTTTAACCTCATTTTACCTCTTTTGTTTCTTCTCCAGCGGTGCGACGGCGCCTGACAGTTGCTGTACTCCATACAGTTCAATATGATCAGGGCAAAAGAGAAGAGTCGAAACTGCATCTGGCCGGCGGTGTCGTTGTTCGGACTCCAGTAAAGAAAACGAAGAAGGTTCGGGTGGTGCGGATTATTTGGCTTTGGCAGATTTTTGAATGTCCACCTCCAGTTTCCTTCTCTTCAAATGTGTCAAACATCAGACGAGATGCGACATGATAACACGTCGCCCGTTGGGATCATTTTATGCAGCGCTCCCAAACGCAGCCTTCAATCAGCAGAAAGGATCTACTTTGTGATGCGCTAAGAGAAGAAGAAAAAGAGCAGGTTATTGTGATTGAACAATAACTTCCTAAACAATTATGTGTAAGGACTAACGCGTAGTTATATGGGTCTTATAGGTGCAAATGTGTTGAAAGAATCTCGCGTACCGCTCAAACGCCACCTCCAAAACGAGTGCGTAATAGTCACCGAAAGCGTTCCTTAGAAGAGTATAGCCGTCAACTTGCATCAAATAAAGTACTTTTACGTTCCCTCGGAGTGCAAGTGTGGCTCGCAAACATGCAGCATCCCTTCTATGTTCAGGACAAACTTAGTTCTTCGGCAGAGTAGCCTACAAGAGAAGTCCGGAGGAGAAGGGTGATAAACGGATTTCTTCTTTGTGAATAAAGAGGTTAAAATCCTTGCAGATCCTGGCTCAAATTCGTTTGGTCCTTGTCCTGTAGAAGAGACTAAAGTAACTCACGTGTCTCTTTATTGGAACTACAAGCGCCGGCGAATGTTGTGTGCGCACTGCTGCTGCTGCTGAGACTGAACGATGACTGACTCCAGACTGGTCCTGATGCTTGCTGCCCTTTCTCATATAGCGCGGCGCAGATGTCACGTGTGGGTCTTTCGGTTTGAGTTTCTCGTTGTATAAGGTGTTGAAGATGTCATTTAGTGAAGTACTCCGTGCCACCTCTTCCCACCTACTCCACTTCACTGGCCAATTTACCACGGAATGATACTGTAGCCTAGTCTGAGCGTAAAAACAGTTTAGAAAGGTTTCACATAGCCCAAAGCTTTAAACAAAGCAAACAGAAAGTTGTTTTAATGTCTTATACGAAGTAAACTTTATAACAAGTTCAAGACATATTTCCCAACAAGTCAATTGTCCTGGCTCCTCATTTTAATTTAAGCAGTGATGGCGATTATAGATAACCAAGTTGGACCCAAGAGCAATTAGCTGAATAATGGCCGTAATGAGGGGTGCACACAAGACAACCTTGTCGTCACGCCGGTTTTACGGTGCGCCCACGCCACAAAACCCCCACTGTTCCTCTCTGAACTCAAAGCTCATTATTATAGTAGCGTAATTGCTCACACCAATTCATCTACTTACAATTGGAGCCTAACCTTGCTCAAACTTGTCGTAAATAATAACAAATCATGTTAAAATGTGGCAAATCGTTGTTTGTTGCGTATGTTATCACTTTAAAATAACTTCATGCTCCGACTCTTAACTTAAATTGGGCTGCTCTTCCCCCTTCTGCCACTAGGTGTGGCACTTAATCTTTTTATTTATTAAACCAAATTATAGAGAGGATTGCAGCAAATCAATTACCAATAAAATCGCAACAAATCCGGTTCAACAAGTAGTATGTATAGGCTATATGTATATTTTGCTAAAACACAGTAGCAACTGACCACAAAATCTCCAGGAATATATTAAATTTCACTTGGCTGTGCATAAACCAACAAAACGTGGACAGATGTAAAATACACAGTACCATCCTCCATTTCATCACTGCAAAGACACAAAATATAGAGGGGAAACCTTAAACAATATGTCCAAAAAGGAGTAGTCATAGTTGAATCCCTCCCAAAACTTATGGTGACCTTTGTCCTGGCTATGTTTATTTATTTATTCACAGTGCAGTGACAGACACTGTGGTCAGCAAACTGCCCGCCTCAGGCCAGCACTTGGTTTGGACTTCTCTCTAAAACAACATCTGAGTATGCATTGGAAAGGTGAGTGTGATAATTTAGGCCTTGAGTACTTTTATTTTCATGATGTGTCATGGAGGAGCCCGGTAAACCAATCACATTATTCTCCACAGCACCGCTGCTGCCCTCCCTCTCCCTCCCTGAAGTAGTGCACACAAGTGGAGGTGATGTCAGCATTTGGATGGCCTGGCTCCAAGCCCTTAATGCCATAACAGCAATGAAGGCGGGCCGCTGTATGCGCTCTCTTCATCAAATGTCTCGACTGGATGATTTCCACTCTTGGATGCTGTCACACTTGACTAAAAAAGAATCAGAGGCCAGAGTGGTCATCTCAGACACAATCACCCAAATGTCAGGGAGATCTGAGTAAGAAGAACAGAAAGTTCAATCTATTGTTGGTTCACATTTGCGGCTCTGAAAAAGCGGACAACGGGGGTATTGAAATGATGCCAGGTGACATTCATAAACAAAGCTGAAATAACATAATTGATAGTTTATGTAAATGTTAGGAGGTCCATAAAAACGTGTGACTTCTGCGTCTTTGGGGGTCAGTGCGTTTCATTTTGGGACCGCATTAACAATAACAGTAAAAAAGTCACTCAAGTCAACAGTTCATTTATAAAAAAAAAAAAAAAAAAAAAAAAAAAAAAAAAAATAAAAAAAAAAAAAAAAAAAAAAAAAAAAAAATGCCTACAAAGCTTAAAGAGAAGTAAGTTTAAAATAAGATACTATTACTCTAGTAATGGTGGCAAAACCTGGTACAAAAAACTGAAACATAAGTATGCTTTTTAATTTTTTAGATATAAAAATGTAAAAGTTTGTTGGGCATCTTCAGTTCTTCAATTTATTTAGCAGTTATCAAAACAAAAGATAATGAAAATGATAAATAAACCACAATGTACACCATGCAGGAAAAGTAATAAATAGCCACAACCCAAATTCAATTATTTAGTATGTCTTTTTAGCATATACACTATATCAAGCACCGATCAAACTACAAGCAGATGATGATGATTTTGTGATATTCCAGGCTCATAATGCCGACATAATTACATAATTTTCTGCTAACTATATAATCTGTGCAAAAAGAGGGAAAATTAAAGACATGTGAAGGAATGAAAGACTTAGTTTGTGAGCAATTGCGATAAAGGAGGCAGGGGGAGGAGGGCAGTGGACTGAGTTATGAGAAGGTCGAAGCGTGCAGAGAGGCGGGGGCGGGCCAGGACATTAAAAAGATTGTGTCCGTCTGGCTAATGGTTCTTTATGGCTCCCTCATGTGCTCTCCAATGGGCGGGATGACTGGCAGAGAGTGTGACCACTGGTAACTGTACATCACCTCTGCTTGCCCCTTGCTGCTGACATCCACTCAAGGCCTGCCTCTGTAAAAACTGAACCACTAAAACGCCATAAAACCAACAGACTAAACAGACATTCGTCATTGCTGTGCACACACGGGCACATCGTAACTGTCCCACTCAAGTGACTCAATGCACACATTAAAACTTCATCAAGTATTACTGATAGAGAAAAAAAGTCTGACCACGCAAACCTCAGCTGTGAATTGTAATGCACTAGAAATAAGCCAGTCAGGGGCGAAAATTGTTTGTTGGTCACTTTTTATTGAATTGGCGATGACTTGACTAAAGTACAAAATGGTGCTGTACTCATTGAGAAACAAGTGTGGAAAAAGGCAGTGAAATAACCATCTGTCTTCTTTGTGACACTAAAACCCGGCGTCCTGGCCTGCCCAGTTTGGTGTCTGAAAAGAAAAAAATATATATACAAATTGGTGCAAATTCAAACAAATGACCAGTACTGGAACAAATCAAGGCTTATATATGACAGAGCTTAACCAAAAATAAGTAATATAAAATATCAGATTTTAAAAGTTTAGTTTTAAAACTGTATTGGTATATTCTGATCATGTTAATATACTTGCATAATAGAAATAGAATTCAGCAGACAATAAAAAAATGGTAATAGGAAATGTCTATTTTTTTTTAATACATTTTCTAAACATTGATAAAAATTTGTCAAACTCTAAATGTGACCGTACCAGACGTATGCAAGCACTTTTAATGGTCAGAGTGTGTAATGTACGTTTCTGCTTGTAAACACTGAGTGGCTATTTGGGCTGACAGGGACCCTAAACAGGCTGCACTGATGGTTGAATGTTCTTTCTATAAGCTGGTGATTTGTAGCCTTGAGGACAGCGGATATAATAGTGGTCGCTGCTTCTTTTTGTTAGTTACAAAAAGTCCTTAAAGAGAGGAATTCTTGTTTTTACAGGACAGGGTTATAGCCAACGACATTCAAACAGTAGGGAGGAGGAGTATTTGGGTACATCAAATAATAGTCCCAAGTGCCCACAGTTAAAAGGTGAACAGTTAACATGCAGTGGCCTTGGTGCTGTTAGGTGTCTAAGCCGCCAGTCTCTTCACTCACACTGACCTGTCTTCTAGAGCTTCCACTTCTGAGAGTGATTTTGACATTCTGGGTAGTTTTGGTGCTTACATCTACATACCACTAACATGTGCAAGGTCAACATCAAAAACACACTTAAATGCAATGACTGGACCCTCGGCTAGACATCTGCGGCAGCTCTTAAGTGCAGGGAACTCCAGCGTTTTGACTAATGTTCACCAAAAGCCCAGTGCAAGGGTCCACCTTATTTATGTTGCTGCGCTGAGTCACTACGCTCAGGCCAGCATTTTATGGTTGTTTGGAATCTACCTTGTCATTAGGCCTTTGAAGAATGGATGGTGGGATGAAAGCTCTTGCTCTGTTAAACTTGCCATTACTGGTTTAATTCGTGTAAAAAGAGCTTTTGTTGGCATTTGCCCATCCACATTCTTTGGCCTTGTTCTCCTGAGCTGATCATTTGAGTTCTCTGGATTGCGCAAAGGTTACCATGAACTTTGCGCAGCTCAAATCAGTTCAGGGTGCGATGTTTGATTGGGAAACAAAGTGTAGCTTGTGTTTTAGGATGCTCTGTGCTTTCAGTGCGGCTCACTTCGTTCCTGTTGCTGTGGGCCTGCTTCTTCTCAATGTTCATGGCCAACATTTGGCTTCGGAACGAGAGGCTCTTGGTCTTCTCAATCACTTGCTGGTAAGGTGATATGGCGTTGTTTCCCATAACCACATGGCCCTTAAAATACAGAGAAAAATAAATTTACACAAACGGCTGATGAGCCAAATGTCTTTGATCTCACAGACACAATCCTATAAACACCAACAGGAGTCTGCACCGTTCATATTTATGCACAACCAGATAATTCTATATCATTCCAAACAAATGGGCTATGATTTGCTGATTACAGAGAACTGTTCTGATGTGAATGCCAAAATATGTACATTTGAAATGAAGCCTCCAAAAGGAACCAAACAAGGGATACGCTGCTTGCACTTACCTTTCAATAAACAGAATCACAACACAAATAAAGTGACTTCAGGGTTTACAAGTCAGGTAGGACATAAGGCTTTCTACAGTATATATTTAAGTAAAAGAAAAATTCGTACAAGTTTGGAGTCAATCTTGGCGTCCAGTCTGGCATTACGAATCAGGTTCACGATCCATCTCTCTGCTTCTTCGGGTGTCATATTGAGTTTGTCTGCCAGCATACTGTGAAGACATTACCCAAAGTGTTATCCAAACATGAAGAACCCACAGAAAATGTTAGACTTCGATGCCTGACAACATGCTGTAATCCTTTGTTCACTACAACCATTAATTTCCAATCTTCAATGTCAATAGGATTTTGAGAAACACACCTGCTTTAGCTGCTTGTGACACTGATCGTACAGTAACTGTCCCTCAAATGGAGCGCCAGTGGATGTGCCATGGCAGCAGGCGAGAGGGTCGCGGGTGGCTGGCATTCTTTGATCCAAAGCTTCCCCTGTGCAGCTGGCTTCCCTTGTGGTTTTCAAAATAACTCAAGACCCCACTTGGTAACCCCCTTCCCCCATATTTCCTGCTGCTTTCCTTCTATCTGACTCCCACAAGCCTCCATTACCCCCACAAGCCTACACTACCCCCACAAGCCTACACTACCACATTTTATATAAGGGTCCAAGAAATATCCAGCCCCTGTGTGCTCTGCTCATAAATTACTAAAGCAATCAGTTTCTGACCCCCCAAAAACACTTCTTGAAGTCACTTACTATATAAATGGTGTCACTACAATAACTTTACATTATTTTGGCAAGTGGGTATAGTTACTTAAAGCTACTATCTGCAAGTTTATTAGATTTTTTCCACCAGTAGATGGCAGATGTAAAACCTGTTCCCCCTCCCCTCACCTGGCCTTTGTTCAGGCTCACCTGTGCTCTCTGATAGTGTGCCAGCTTTGGCCTGGCAGAAGACCAAACTGCAGTAACGCAGATAGCATCTACTGGTGATATGTTGGAATACAACAGGGGCGGGTTGGCCACCCTAATTACAGATGGTAGCTTTAAGAATTGGTCATAAAAAGTAAAGCTTGCCAACCAGGAGATTTTTATCATATGGTCGCAAACCACTTGATATTGAGACAATGTCAATGTTATCAGGGTCCATTGAAGACCAAGGTTAAAGTTGCGTTATTAAGATTAAGGTATACATTGTTATTCTTGCAAGAAAATTGTCCTCTGGATTTGATCCATCCTTCTATCCTTCTGAGGGGCAGTGCAACGCCCGGGGACCCATCTCCAGATGTTGCACTAGGCTTAGGTGGTAAAATTGTCCAGTTAGGGCCTATGTTTTGGGTTGATGAGGGAAACCAGAGTTCCTGGAGAAAATCCATTCAGACATGGGGAGAAACACAGAAAGGAGTTAAACCCACAACCTTATTGCTGAGTGTGCTAGCCACTCAACCACCGTGCCACTTGCACAGGGATTAAAGCAAAAAAAAAAAAAAAAATTAAATATAATAAATCATCTATAGGCTATTTTTGTCTCTTTACTTGCTTTTGAGCAGTAGCACCAATAGCCTTTTTACATGGGGTAGCCAGGTTTGCAGTTTTTTGGTGGTTATTTTGGCTGTTCTGTGTATGGATAATAGCTTACATGTAAATAGCATTTAATAGGAGGGAAATTCTTAAAAAAACAGACTATATTTCCTGTATTTAGAGCATTTTAAATGTACACTATGTAACTTTTCTGGTGGGGGAACCATTTCTCTCTTCTACAATGTTGAATTGCCTGTAATGTTCCACAGTATGGCATTAAACACATCTATCATGCATTTTTACTGTGCGTCTCTCTCAGACCTGACCTGTACCTTAGACTGATAGTCATCCGCTTCTCCATGGAATATTCCAGGCAAAGCAAAAACCTCACCAAAAGTTACATAGTGCATCTTTAACATATCCCGCCTAGTATTATTTCACTTGTAATTTTATAATATAGGCTATAATATATTTGACTATTATGTTTTATAGCCCTGTCCTATCTTTTCCATTTTAACTTTATTAGGTTTATTTTGAACTTGTTTAAGTTGGGCTCAGCCTGTGCTGTGTCCCCACACCTAGTTTGACACCCACTGCTTTAAACTAACTTTCATTTGCACTTAACACATAACAGCATTGAACTGGAGATACACTTTAGGCCTATGGTATTAGGCAGCGCAGATCAGGCAGCGGCTCTGCACAGACCCACTGCTCCTCTTGACAAATACACCTATCCTCTTATCGCACTTTATGAAGAAAACTACAACATAACATATATAAATATAAATATAAATATATAAAATACTTTTTTTTTTTTTTTTCCTTTTGCGCATGGGTCCATTACGCTGCTGGGTCTCTGAAAAGTGGAGTGTAAACTGGGGAGAAATACATCTCATTGTACTGTCCAAACCTGACACAAGTTATTCCCTGTATGTCTGGGCCCAACCCAGGCTCGTGCAATTTGTCATGTTAAATAAATAGCATTTATGCTCCATTCAGGGTTTTATTGGCAGAATAAGCATGCCTGATAATAATGTGCTTACATGCTTTAGTGTTAGATATCGGCACATCTCTTTCAGGGCATCCGCCTTTCCTCTCCAGCTCCTCTGCTCTTTTTTTAGGCTATATCTGTGTCATCTTAAAGCTTTCTACAAAAAAGTTAACTGGGGCTCGGGCCAAATAAAGCCCAACTACATGTGGATATAACTACTATTAAATGCATTAATGCATCTTTATAGCTTAGGGGGTTAAAACAAATGTATTAGCATTACAGGGCATCTAGTATACCAAAGTTTGTGGAAGATGGTCCATGACAACTAAATAGGTTCAAAAGATATTTATCAGAGAACTAATGAGTATAGAGAAGTGTCAGCTGTCTAATGACGCAAGTGCAGTTTTTGATGGATAACATATGCAAGTTATTATGGTCACATTTGTAACATCAAGGAAATTGTACAGTTTAAGTTCAGAGGAAGTGGCTTAAGGGTCTTGAAAGAAAAAAAAAAAGAATACCATTTATAATTAGTATGTGCTATAATAGCAACAGATGTAACTGCAGTCTTTCTACTATGCATTTACATAAAGCTGAAAATAATTACTTCTATCGCCTTTTTTACAAACCAACAATCAAATAATTGAAAGCTACATTTGAATAAAATGAATGAATGAATTTACGCACTTAATTGGTTAATTGCTGTGTGGGGGTTCTGTGGGTTTCGTTTAGCCATTTGGTAAAGTGGGGGCACATGTCAGTCAAGTCCAGGTCAGATATGATGATCAAAACAAAAATGATCAGGTTTCCTCACTGGGGAGTTTTCCTAACTCCAAACCCTATTAAATGCGATCTATACTGCATAACACAGGAACACGGAGCCCCAAAGGGCCCAGGGCCCTGGCCTTTACCAGCCAAAGCCCCCTAATCTAATTTATAATATGAAGTCTGGGAGTGTTTACCTCTCCAGAAACACATTTGTATATCACACAAAAGTTTTATCTCGGGTCTTAGAGAGGTCCTCAACAGCCACCCCTAGACCTCAGAGAGTCAAAAAAAAAGGGGGGAAAAAAAGTGATGAGGGAGAGGAAGGGTCTGACTAAAGCAGTCAACACAACTGATATCCTTTAGCCCTTAAACCAAGAAGACAACCTTCAAGCCTGGTTTTATTTTACTTAACCACGATCCTGTTCCTTTGGGTACTGGAGATCACTTTCTTTCAACCTCTTACTCTCCCTGGTTCCTGATCTTCGACTTCACACACAAGGGGGGTCAAGCACTGGGTCTAACACTCTTAGGTAAGAAGAGGATGAGAGATCCCACAAGTAGCACTTAACATGGCCTGTCTGAAATAAATACAGTGTTGAACAATAGCATATGATAGTATTTGGACCAAGCTCATACTGGGCTTGGGGAAATATTTCAAGGAAACCAAAATGAGTGTGTGGTCTTTTAAACAGCTGAGTCGTGAGGTGGAAAAGGTCTATAATATTGCACCCACGATATTTATTTGTACACAAAATATTGGTATTTGGAACAGAGTCCAGGGAACATGAAAAGACTGCCCAACCAACACATTAATTTTCAAAGGACAATGTGCATTTAAGGAAGAGAGAACAAAACCCAGAGTATCAAACCAAAAAAGGAAACCGGAAACACTTGATAGTCTGCAAACAACAAGTACAGAATTTTCACACTGCCTAAGGAACATTTTACATAAGATTTTAATTAGAGCACAAAACAACTCAATTATGACAAATTCTGTTCAAGTTTACTCTGAAAATTGGGCTAAAGGCAGGCTAAATATCTGCTAAACCAACATGACCAACAGCTGTAAAAACCTCCTCATTAAAACAGAGCCAAATTCATTCGGCCTCTGCCTCAGTGCAGAGGTCTTCTGGGTAGCAGACTAATGACTTGGAATCTGGGTGTTTACCAAAAAAGTTTTGTTGATTGTCATAATCCATCAACAATAAACATGGAAATCCCTGAGACTCCCCTCATATTCCAATTTTAGAAAGGCCAACAAACACCAATCAAATAGCGAAAATGTGAGAAGAAAAAAATCTGCCATTTGACTTCCTCTTTAAGCTTTACCACTAACCTTTGTGGTCCTTAACAAGTAAATGGATCCAATTGCAGTAAGCCTGCCAAAAAGAACCAGAACTGCTAATCAATTCCAGACAATCTGAAACTGGAGATTTCAACAGACCCTGATCATATTCCACTTTTTCAACTTTGACTACAGCCTCTGATTCTATATCTAGCGCTCAATGGAATCATGTAAAATGATTCAATTAATTTCCAATGAAAATCCTGTATGATGTAGCATGTTATTCAGTAAATTAGCCGTGTAATCTGGCGATGTCAATTAATACTTTATGGACAATCATGATCTGACAAACCAATGTTTTGTGATAATAATGATACAAGATAAAAGTCCTACTTATTTGCACTTTGGAATAGATGAATTCAGCGCTGATGCAGTAATATGAAAGGGAAGAAGATATCAAATCCTGTAATTACACCCCTAGCCAATGTTTAGTTTAATTAGTGTCAACTACATTTCTTGGTTTTGGTTCACCAGCATTTTTTTTTTACTTTGAAATCATTATGAAGGTTAAAGGCAGAAGAGGACACATCACCTTTTCACTCCAATTCAAGCTTTAAAAACTGAGTAGAAAAGTTGTAGCTTGTAAGAGCAACTGGAACAGTCCATGTTGCGACCTCTACGAATTGGCCCTGAACAGGTGGTCCTAAAAGTTTAGAGCGCACGATAACCTGCTGAGTCCTGGAAGCACTTATGTCCTACACTAGCTAATCACAGAAATGTGTAGTGTCAGAGGCTGTGAGGAGAGGGCACTAAACACTTACCAATAAGAAATAGTGCTGGCAGACAATTTAAAAACAACTGATTATTCACTTTTGAATTCTGATTAATCTCACTGCACTCCCATTTTAACAGTACCATAAAACATTGTATTCTTAAGCATTTTTAGCGCATTAGGTTTAGAAAAACATTTAATTATTTCACGAATCTGCATAAATTATGTTTAAAACCAACTAGCTAAAATTAGGACTAGACAATCTATAATGAATCTGAGGTGGTCATGTTTCAGTCAAATGCACTTGATTATAGGGCTGAAACGATTAAAGTACATCTAGTAATTTGATTACAAAAAAAACCCTTGATTATCATTTTACTGCCTGGATGATTTCTAAAATTTTAATTATTTAAAGTTATTTAATTACCATATTTTCCGGGCTTGGTCGGGGGTGCGACTTATATGTGAAATTATTAAAATATATAATTTCACATCTTCGTTCTTCTTCTGTCACACTGACAACTGCTCAAGGGCACTCTAGGTTTGTGTACCAGTATGACAGTCACACAGAAGCGGCACTTCATTGTTAGGGCAAGCTGTTAGGGCATATTACAGTATTCTGTCATAGTTTGGTGAAATATCTGGCCAGATTATTACCGCTCACACATGGCCTTTATTTTTCTCACAGGCAGGCAGTTTCAAATCTACTTTTTTTACTCCTGTTCTATTGCATTGAATGATAGGAGCCATCGCATCTGGTGTACAAAAGAGTGTTCAAATTCTGCTTTCTTTTAACTGTCTGGAGATGTGAGATTCATTGAGAAAAGAATGCCCCATTTATACTGAAAATGTAATATTAAACCAACCTTATGCTAATGCACTGGTGAATTCTGCAGAAGGTCTCAAAAATGAAGAGTCTGGCATTTTCAATGAAGTCCTCCAGGCAGGCAACCAAGAAGAAGTCATTCACCAGAACCTGAAAGAATAAAAATCAGAAGAATTGTATAAAGCAGTGTTTCAAACTATTCACATAAAGTATCACTTATGAAAATATTTTGCTCTCGGAGTACCTTCAGATCTAAACCAGCTCTAGACTAGTGCAAAAAACGCTTCAGATTACAATGTTGAAGGAGCGCAAAAATAAAATAAAACTAAAATTGACTATAAATGAAACAAACAGAGGAACTACTGAGAATCTTGAGTACCACTAGAAGCAGCACACGCACCAGTGTTTGAGTTTGGAAAAAAGTATTTTAAGCGTTTTTATTCTTTTAACAGTAGGCAACAAATATTATTCAGTAGTGCAATACAGTAGAACTCCAGTTCATATGAAGTATAAGTAACAGAGTGGTTATTTATGAGGCACATTTGTTGTTATATTGGAAATACTAACCGCTACTTAAAAGCCAGGTTGGTTATGTTTATTTTAAATGCTAGCTCATCTACGGTGTAATTGTCCAGCATTTCTCATCATAGACAGTATCTAAAAATGCTTTCCAACAATTCTCAGCTTTCTGTTTCCTTAAGCTTCAAAATGACTCGAATTGCACGGAGTTTTGCTTAAATAAGTCCCAACTACATGGCACTATCTGGCCAAACACATTTCAACTACGACAATGCTTATCTTGGACTGATAAACTTTGAACAACCAAGTGCCCTAATTACTGTCATCTGGGATTCAGACCACAAAGTTTAAACAAATTTTGAAAGTAGCTTGAGGAGTGCTCTTTTATGTGCAATCTGAGTGCTTGACTGTAGGTAAGGATATACTTTGCATTCCTAAACGTGCATCTAACATCTGACAGCGATTCCAAAACCAGGGTGAAGTGGGAAGGAAACAAAAGCTCTAGAATGGGCCATTTCAACCAACCTTAACCCACAGTTTGAAAGTAGGCCAAATCATTGCACAAACCACAGAGAATTAAAAATCAAGAAAATAGCATACTGCTGCAGGAATGAAATTGACCTCTGAATAGCACTAAAATAATACATTACCAAAGTCAGTCAAGACAACTTTTGAATTGCATGGGCAAATGTAAAATATTTTACATCTAGGTAAATTCCAGTGTAGACCATCACAGACAAAAATGGTTTGCAGACACAAGGTATGCGTTACCAGTGCTAATTTGTGAACTACACAGGGCTTGTAAACAGAGCAAGACAAAGATATAACTTAAGTTGACAAGTATAGATAAGACAAGTGGGCTGATGTTAAAAGCATGGAGGACAAACACAGGAGAGTGCCAATGGAGCAGAAACGAGCTTAAAACCAACAAACGAAGCCCTAAAATGTAGAGACAAGTGTCCATTTCCTCAAACCAGCACAAACGACAACCAAAACATTATGAATAAATCTTGAAAGGAAGTGGATCATTTTGTTAAAACAAATTTGCCATTATTTGATATTTTTACTTCATAATAGATTTAAACAAGACCTCATGGAAACACGGACTTCATCTCTAAACATTTACTCATTTGAAAGGGCCATATGACCAGACAGATGTTTTTTATTTTCATAGTTCATTGTCAAGCAACAAGGATCAAAAGGGAGCAATATGACCCCAACCTTAGTCTATTTGACTACAAGACCAAATGGTCATGTCACCTGGGAAGAACAAATTGCAGTTTGTAAGACTGAAGAATAGATTATGTTACATATAAATGGAATAAAAGGCATTAATAGAGGTGAAACTAAGCCAAAAAGTCAATTTTAAACTTTAAAGTAGACATGCAGCAATTATGTTTGAAATTTATACCTGAATAAATATAGGAAATTGGGTTCGGGACTGTATAAAATTAAATTAAAAAAAAAAAAAAAGATCAATGAGAACTGCAAGACTTTTGTAGTTTAAATAAATGTTACTTACCGACTCACACTCCCGAAGTTTCTTCTGAGCACTATCAAAATCAAAATTAACATAGAGGCACTCCACAAACTCTGTAATTGGATCTTTGTAGGTGTAAGATTCCTGTGAAGCAAGAACATCTCAAATCATTATCAGTGTATCAATATACGTTTTTAAATGTCAGCAGACGCTAGCTTGAAAAGAAGTACATTTTAACCAAAAACAGCTGTGAAAGTGGTCTAGATATAAGTACATGATATTATGTTGTATGTATTGGAAACGGCCGCCTGGTGGCAGATAAACAAAGATAACAGTTTAAAGAAGTTAACAGACCCATCTGAACTTTGAACAGCCTCAAATGGTGCTTAAAAGAGTCACAACCTGACCCGAGGGCCCAGAGATCCAAGCACATGTTTTACTGATTACGCACAGTGTACTGTGCACCAAGACAGTGAGGGGATCCTTGAAGGCTACAGTTTAGAGGCTTCTTCTCTTTGACCCACCAAATGCACTCCACACTACATATCAACTAGTTTACAAATGCACCATTTTATGATGCCATGTAATTCTGATAAGAAAGGTTGTTACCTGCTGTATGACTTTCACCAGATCCTTCAGAACCTGCCGGCGCTTACGAACGTCCTTGTTGGTGATGACGGCTGTGGTTAGGTAACGCAAGATGTGGGGGCACATCGTCTGAATGGCATTCAGGTATCTGCAAAAAGAAGGCTCAAACCAATGACTTATTAAAGCAATGAAAGAAAAGACATGATCTTTACTTTGGACACACAATATAACATTCTGGCTGCTTATTTGGGATCTGACATTTAGAATAAAGAAAAAAAACCTTTGCAGCCCAAGAGATAAATGTCTAAGTGGGATTGTCCACCACTATACATGAGTCCAAGCTATAAACCATCCTTTCATTAGTGTCCTATGAGAGGGAGGAGGAAAGCGTAAACCTGGTAAGAAGATATAGATCAGTGAACAGGGACAAACCCAGTAGTTGAAATCCAATCTGTCAGGGACTGATTTTTCGACCACAGGTCAACTGGCTCCAACACAAGAGACAAGGCAGTTTGGGCCCTTGTCCCACACAAACTTAAGATTGTGGCTGAGCAATTAAACTAATTGTGAAACTAATTTAGATATAATTATACAGAAAAAAGAACTCATTGACGAAATTACAGAAACAATTCCATTACAGGGGGATCTTGCATTTGAACAAGTAGTAAAGCAACTGTAGACGTGCGGCTGTTCGAGCCAACAAATCCAACAGAAGCAGGGCAAAAGCTCCATTGACCTGATTTTAAGAGCTTTCCCATCTCTGTCTGTGTGAGGCCTGATCCGGAGGACGGCCGCAGTGCCCCGTGTGGTGTTCCTGATTAACTTACACCTCGTCACTCTCCAGAGGCAGCTCCAGTAGCTACATGACTCACTGTACCGTGTCTGTGGGCCGTTCACCCAGCACCACTCAGGGAACCTCCACTTGTTTTGTTTAGGTTCACAGTAACAAGGTTTGCTCTAATGGTTTACTAAAGATGTCACAGAGGCATGTAGCCAAGAAATCAAATTGGAGCTCACATATGTTCTCTCGGCGCACTGTGAGATGGTGTCTTTGTCATAGCTTTGAAAGAATATCCATCATACTACACAGCCACAAAGAGTTATAGCACTATTGAAGGGTACTTTATTTAAAATCAGGGCAGCTTGTCGAGAAAAGTCTTTTGGCCACTGTGTACAGACTGCTGGGGTAACAGAGGTCAGATGTGGAGCTGAAGGCCAAGCACTGGTCACTTCAGCCAAAGGAAGTACTGGTCAAAAAATGGGATACAAGAGTTGAGCCAAGCCTCAGTGGGAAAAACATGAGGTTTCAACAGTGAAGCAGCAAAGCTCACACAAAACTACCTCAGTTTGTCCACATAGTGGGCTGGGTGAGCTTTTCAGAAGAAGCCATTTGGCTAGTCGCCTTAATCAGCAGCAATAAAATTAAAAACTGAGTCAAGTTTGGAGAAGTGAATATTTGAGTGAGCTGTGTTGTGGTTGCCGGTCATACAGTCTGTGGAGCCCAATCACGTGTACAATTATACGATCGGGGGGAGGAGCAAAAACACCAAAATAGGTGTATAACTTGTGTATAAAGTTACCAATCTGTTATACACATGGTCTGGTCCTTGGAGAAAACATACACTTCTGAAACCACTTAAGAGTTCAAAAAGAAGCATTAAAATGATTACTTTTTTCCCCCCCAAGCTTAAAAAAAAAAAATAAAAATAAAAAAAATAAAAAAATCACAAGGCGAAACTGGGTTATTAACAAAACCAAATTAAATGTTGTATTTCTACTTTTCTATGCCATCCTATCTCAGTAGTAGGCCTGTCATGATAATTACTATATTGACTTAATGTTCAAAATATGATCGCTGGATCAATACATTTTGGGGCTCAGTATTTATGGTGTGTACATTTTCTTTGCAGGTCAAATGTTATTAATTGTATTACAACAGAAATAACAAAAATCCCCACATTATTGCAGAGGGTTGAAAAAGTAACTTCTATAGCCAAGTATCACTTTATTCTGTGATTTATTCGTTGCTACTCATCTCTTTTAAATGATACTGTCTATTTAAACATTTGTTTACCGAGATTATCCTGCTATAAGGATATTGTATCAGAGGCATAAAGTCATTTCAATTTTATTGTGCATCGCAGTACATCTCTGTAGCAATATATTGTGCTTCCAAATTATTGTGACAGGCCAAGTCAGTAAATCTTAACCAAGTCTACCGTGTGCACAGTTTCTTTTGGAGTTGTGTTATAAGAGGTTTTCAGCAAAAAAAAAAAAAAGAAAAAAATGCCAAACAAGAATACTAAACAAAGAGATTTATTTATTTTGGTATATTCTCTTTCTGACACATGCACAACCTAAGTGATGCACTACGATAACAACCGTTTTAATGAAGTTGTGATATAACGTGTCACAAAATGAGTCACAACCACTAAAACATATTATTTTATCAACAGCCAGTGTGGGTCCTTAGGCAAGACCCTTCGAGCTACTGCCTAGGTACAACACAAATGCTACGGCAAGGGGGAGCCAGGACGCCAGGTCAGAGGGGAGTTAACATCAACTCCCCAACCGGAGATTGGGTACGAAGCCCCAATAAGGATCACGCTGAGCGAGGCAGCGGCTGACCTGAAAGATAAGATCATGGCCCGAATGAACACAAGGCAACCCCGACGCCACTTACAAAGGCTACGTGAAGTACCATCTGAAAGTCTCCTAGAAGATGTGAATGCAGCATTGAGAGCTATCCCTACCTCAACCATTACAGAAACCAATGAGCTGATATACACTTCAGCAGCAGGGATTCTAGAGATGCTTGTCTATAAGAGCAACCATGAGAAACAATACCCACCATGGAAACGAGGCTAAAATCAAAGCAGCGCGGAGAGAAGTGAGCCAACTGTCAGAAGCACAGAGAGGTGCAATGAAAAAACAAGTACCCAAGAGGTACAGCCAGACACCCATACCTGAAGCACTGGAAACTGCCAAACAAAGGCTCCAAGCCTTGGCCAGCCACCTAAAGGAGGTACATGCAAGATAATGAAGTCAGACGAATAAACCATCAACCCAACTAGCGAAAGTGTACGCTCAATGGCAGGGTAATAACACCAGAGTAGACCCACCAAGGCTGGAAACCGAACAGTACTGGAAAGTCATATGGGAGGAGGAGGCATCACATAACAGCGATGCGCAGTGGCTGGTGGCTCTGAGAGAAGACCACAGCAACCTCCCTGAATAGAATCACAGTAGCAGACATCCAGGAAAGAGTCTCAGATATGAAAAACTGGACCACACCAGGCCCTGACATGATCCACGCCTACTGGCTAAAGAAACTCACTGCTCTCCATGAGCGCCTGGCAGCACAAATGAACCAGCTGCTAAGGGATGGGACTCGAAGGGCGTCCGATCCTCATCCAGAAGGATCCCTCAAAGGGTACAGTCCTATCCAACTATCGGCTCACTGCTCTCCCTGAGCGCCTGGCGGCACAAAGGAACCAGCTGCTAAGGGATGGGACTCGAAGGGCGTCCGATCCTCATCCAGAAGGATCCCTCAAAGGGTACAGTCCTATCCAACTATCGGCAAATAACCTGACCCATGTCAGGCATCATCGCGGCTAAGATAAGTGGGCACATGGATCAATACATGAGCACAGCACAGAAGGGCATCAGCAAAGATACCAGGGGA
>KN470516.1:26139-53719 GCA_000787095.1 Periophthalmodon schlosseri | reverse complement strand
CCAGAAAGCTGCAAATGTATCTTGTTTGCTATTCAAACACTGTATACACAATTTAGTAGTGTGGATGTAGTGTTTAGCTCCACTTAGCTCCAAAACCAGGGCTAAACCAGCACTAAATCAGGAACAGCACTAAAAGAAATCCATAACAGACCAAAAATGGGCTCAAACCAGGAGCACATCATTGTTGAGACAGCCTTAGTCTGTTTGAGTTTCATTACATGACATTGGCTGTGGACACATGCACACTCAAAATCAGATTATTACCAGATTTTTGGAGCTAAAAGATTATTAAAATGAAATTTAAACAGCAAAACCATCTGATTTCTCCCTGATCATGGCCCCTCTGATAACTCACATCAGATGTTGCAGTTTGCGTGTCATTTAAGTAATCCTAAATGTGGAATGTAAATGTTGCCACTGTTACTATGGTAATGGTCACATTTTTATACATACACCAGTGTACGCAGACACTGGGGGCAAGGTGGGTTCAGTGTCTTGCCCAGGAACACAACAACAGTATTCATCTGTGGGAGCTGGAATCACACCACCAACCTGTGGGTCAATGGACGAACACTCTACCAACTGAGCTACAGTCGCCCACTATGTTTTGTTTAATTGTTTAGAGTTCAGATTTGGTTCTTCCCTTTCACGGCGAGACTAATTCCCAAACTCACAGGACCTGCTCCTGCTGCTGCGATCGGAATGACCCCACTCCCAATGGGATCAAAACACAAGAAGCCAGCCGATCATTCATTCATTTTCTATAGCGGTGAGATTATAGAAAGGTATCAGATAATTAGTATTTATGCAGGAAATTCAAAAAGTTTGTTGTAGCTTTGACTTTCATTACTGACTCAAACCTGTTCCATTTCCAAACAGTGCAGGCTCATTCCTCTCCGGCCCCCTCATCTTTTCTCCATAAATCTGGCTCTGCAGCGGGAGGAACAGCGCGTGGGCGTCCAAACACCAACCAGTACGCTAATTATTTATCGACCGCGGATAACGCTAATGTCCGGCTTGTCCCCGCCCACTCCCTCTCTCGCCCATCTGATCATACCGGGGTCGGAGGTCAAACGTCCCGGAGAAGCCATTACGGGTCTGTAAGCTCCATTCGGCCGGTCTCATTAAAACAACAGCAGAGCAGACCCAGGCAGAGGTTAGCGCTAAAGGCTAACCCCGAGCTAAAGGCTAACTGTGAGCTAACGGGTGGGTAATCGGAAACGGCGCAGAGGGGAAAGTGGTGCAGATTGAGGTGGGAAAGTTTTATTTTTAACAAACATGTGGGACTACAATTATGTTAGTTACATTATTAGTAGTTAGGACTTGGATTTAGGCTAATTGTGGGTTTCAGTCCCACAGTTTACGCCTTTAAGGATGTCATTTCGAGGATTTTGTCATATTAAAGGATTATTTTTGAATTCCTAATGCTTGTGTCTTGCCCCATAATAAGTAGGGATCCATGAATTGGTGGTTACATCCCAGCTAATCTTGTCTGATCTCTGAAGCTAGTATTTGGATGGGAGAGCGCTGGAAATACAAGGTGCCACAGTTGGACTGCAATGCATAATGTCATTGTGTCCTTAGGCAAGACACTTCATCTACATTTCCTAGCATAAATTTGGTGTGTGTGAGTGTTTGTGATGGTCGGAGGGGCTGGCAGTGCAGATTGGCAGCCTCACTTCCATCAGTCCGCCTCAGGGCCAGTGTTGGGAAGTAACCACATTATTTAGATCAGTAAAGAGTAATCTAATAGCTCTTTCCCCTGCTGTAACGCCGTTATAGTTACTGTCAGTGTAACGGGGCTTGTTATTTTACTAAGTCTCAGCAGGTGACAGATCAGACTCAGCTCTCTCGTCTCGTTCAGAGGAGCTGCAAAGTTTTTCCTTTTGTTTCGGGAAGTAAACAAGACCGTGGTTTAACGATGAATAGTTTCCCGCACACATGAGGAAATACGCAGATTCTTGTGGAGTTTATGGATAAACATCGTTATTTGCCGACTCTTTGTGATGGGAGAACAAGCAGACGACCACAGCGGGAGTGACGCGTGTGGCTGGAGTTTACAGATCGCTAAAAAGACGATAGTGGACACAGCCCTCTGCTCACGCTACTTATGGTAAGTGTAGCTGATCTAATATCTGTTTGGTGGTTCTCCTCTGGTTTTACTCATGTATCAGCGCTGACATGTGGCATTCTCATGTTTGTAATGTTCTGATATCTGTGTGTTTGATAAATGCAGTTGCTGTGTGAAGGACAGTAGTTTGTTATGTTGTTGTGACTGTGCAGTTGTGAGTCTGTGTTGGTGATTTTGAGCTCTGTGGAGGATATAACAGCTTATAACACTGGCTCTGGATGTATTTGGTGATTTGCAGGACAAATAAGGCTGAATTTAGCTCTTGTTACTTGTAAAAAGCAGCTGGGGTGCATTTTTGTTTTTATTTTTTATTTTTTTGTTGTACTTTAATAGTTACTTTTTCTGGTAATTAAATCATATCACCACACAGTAACACATTTACTTTGGAGGAGAAGTAACAGGTAACTATAACTAATGACTGATTGAAGGATCTCACCCAACACTGTCCCAGAGCGGCTGAGGGCACAGAGCTGAACAAACAGGGCCTGGTGTAAATGAAAAAACGAGTTTGTAAAGATGTCAAGTGTTAAAAATCCGACATTTTTGAGATTTGGTGATGTTACCATTAGAATAACTTTGTCATCATTATATTTTTCGTTGGTTGTGACTGGCGTGACTTGGCGAACGCGTTAGTGAGTGTTTGAGCGCTACAAGTACATGACTGTGTGGCACTTGCTCTTTATGATTGTAATGGGCCTCTGCCAGCTTCTGCCACTCGGGTCTAATTATTAAGTAGTTTATTTGCAGTTAAGACTTTGATTTAGGGTCAGTGTGGTTTTCAAACACATATCTTTTTCCATGTATCGATCTGTCTAAACTACTACACAATGTCCATCTTATATATTGCTGCTATATTGCTGTGTAAAGTAGCCTCGGCCTGGGGAATTCATTGCTATTATTAAGATGTTTGCAGTCAAGGACAACAATGTCTCAAATGGTTTTAAAATGGAAGTTGTGTTCAAGGCCTGATTTTTTCCCATGTCTTTGAGCAAAATTTCTCTTGCCCCACTACAGATATATTGCATAAGCGAAGTCAATATCTTCTGTGCACTGTCTGCGTTTTACTGTCCGGTAATCAGAAAGTGCACGTTAGCATGCTACTTGTTGTTAGCATTACCGTCACGGCAAAACTCCACTCTGGTCTCTGAGAGCACTTATAAACTCATCTTGGTGAATAATTAGGATGCTCTGAATGCATAAGGTAAGTGAGGACTAACTTTGGACCACTGCAAACGGTTTAAACTGATCTAGCTCTGTTTTTTGTGTTTGTAAGACGGTAAAAATGAGGTACAGCGCCTTTAATTCCAACATTGTGTCTCATTCTCAAATCCTCCATACAGTACCACCATTTCTTAGCTCACATTGGTCATAATCAGCTGTATCCCTCTGCTCTCCCGCCCACTCAGGTCAGCGCCTCTCTCTGTGTAAACGGTGCATTCAGGAACAGCGGAAATCTCACCACTCCCTCATTTTGGATGGGCGAGCAGGGACTGTAGAGGGCAAGGGTCACGCTTGTGTTGGAGGGAAAATGGATTCTTCCAAAACAAAATTAATAAAAGTGAGACGAGAGACAAAGGATTTCTGTGCATTGTCTCGAGGCAAGATGGACGTTTGTAGAGATAAAAACGTTGAGGAATTAATAGCATATAAGTGATTTTTGTGGTTATAAATACAAGAGAAGACAACAAATGAAATAAATCCGTGGCTCGCTAGTGTGATGTGCAGCTATCCATAGGGGGCGCCGACAACTCCACGACTCTTTGTTGTGATGACGTTTACAGTTACAGCAACGTCTGCTCCCATTGGACACCGCAGTTTTCTAACACAGAAGTCAGCGGGCTTTGGGTTTTAGATGAATATTGTGATTTAAAATGTCCAAATTAAACACAGTGATGATTTAAAATGTCCAAATTATAACACAGTGATCCACTTATTATAACTATATAGCAGACACAAGCACAGTATGTCTTCTTTAATGTGTCTAGACATCTGTATTTTGTTTGCTCAATGCCAGGACTTAGTCACAAAAACTTAAAAATAACCCTTAAACCATATAGAAAATAGGCTACTGTGTACTTTTCATCCAGTTTACAGTTTTGCACTGTAACTGAGACTGACCAGTAGAAAGTACAGATATCGGCTCTAAAATGTAGTAAAAAGTATCTGCTATAACATTTAGGTAAAATACAGATAACTAAATATTGTGCTAGTAAAGTACTTTTACTTTTGGACTTCACCCAGAAATGTTGGCGGGATTAGAACTGTGAACCTAACCACTTTTATTTTTGTTATTTAAAACATTTTGTCATTTTTTTTTGCTAAAAATTCAAGTTGGTCAAAATTCAAATAGAATCTAAAAATAATTGTGTACTTTTTCCTGAATCTGTAGTAAAATTTATTATTGAATAAAATTTCCCTTTTTTCCTTTTCTTTTTGTTCACAAATGTTGCTGCTCCACCTGCTCCTTTTGGCCCCTTACATCCCACTTCCCCGATGTCAAAGCCACGAGCAGCTGTCACTAAGAGCATTAATAACACGTCTGATTCAGAGAAATGTGAAATTTCAACATCTGATTTTGAAATCTTTTTTCTTTTTTTTTCCCAGGTTTTCATTTGCAGAAATCTGAATCGTTGCTAATTTGATCAACCAAATGTTAGCATCTGTGCGCAGCGGGGAGCTTTGATTAAATATCGATTGGAATGGGTTAGTCTTCAGTAGAATTGATTTTACCTGTTGTGTTTATTAATGGATTGAAAAAAACACATTACAGACACGCAGAGGGGTCGATCAAGTACTCCAAAGTACTATTACTGCAAATAGCACTACTCAAATAGAAATAAAAAAAATTGAGGCAACTCCAGAATATCTGTCTGTATTACCAGAACCAAACACGATTGTCCAATCAGATTTGCTTATTTCAGTGACACGTGAAATGAATGAGCTCACTGGTCACCCATTATTTTGAACAAAATCAAATTGTAAACAGTCACATTTTTTATACAGCGCTTTTTCACTTTCAAGGTACTCAAAGCACTTTACATCAACCACACACCCATTCACACACACATTCATACACCAGTGTATGCAGACACTGAGGGTGTGGTGGGTTAAGTGTCTTGCCCGACAGCAGCATTCATCTGTGGGAGCTGTAATCGCACCATCAACCTGTGGGTCAGTGGATCTGACCGCTCAACCAATTATGTTTATTTTGAGGATTTGAAACGCTAACCTTTGGATCAGTGGACAAACACTCTACCAACTGAGACACGATCCCCCCAAACTTCTCTGACCTCTGATTAACAGAGTTCAGCCTTCGCTCATTGATTCTGCAGAAATCCGAAATGTTTTTCAGTCCCCTACGATATTTGTTTACTTTCTTTTTTCCTCATAAGCAGCCATATTTGTTTTCATGCAGACAGACAATGCATGTCCCTGATTGGCTAATCCACCTGTCAATCACGCCCATTTGAACTTGGTGAGATTCACTGGTGACTACCGGTACTTATACTACTACTTATACTCATTTAGTAGTTATCACTGATACAAAAAATACTGCATTCCCACAATTAGCAAACTTGTTAAGAACAGATTTTGTTTTACGCTTTAAAAATGGGTAGTGATGAAAGTACAAAATAAGAGTAACTTGTACTTTTACTGCAAGTACTTTTACTACCAGTGCTACTACTACTACTACATGACCCCATACTCCCTCTCTCCTTTCACAGATATTTGGTGCAGTGGCCGGGGGTCAGATTTGTGGTATTTTGCCGGTAGCCATGTGCGTCTCTGCTGACCGCCCCACGCCCCTCTCTCTGCTCACACATTCAACACCACTTTCTAGAACTTTACAAAGTCCCAAGACCAAGACTGGGACTTAAATTAGGACCAAGATTAGATTAAAGGGTTGTTATGGTAAATATACTATAGTGTTTTGAACGTGAGGTACTAAACAATACATGTTAAACAACAGAATGTGATTTTCAGCATTAAATGTTCGTACTTTCTTTTCTATTCCCATGTGGCCTTATATCTGTGTAATCCCTCAGTGTCCAGTAGGTTCCATAGTGGTCCATGGGCGTGTACTAGTCTATGTGTCTTATACTTGTGAAAGATACAGCTCAACATCATTCTAAAGATATTCAGGAAAGGTTCATTTCTGTCCTGTGAATGTGACTTTTTTGGTATCGATACCTGCTCAAATGAGTATCTAGTTTTGATACTAGTTTTAGTATCGATAACTATACTTTTAACAACCCTAATATACATAAAAACATACCATACACTAAGTTTCAAGAAATTCCCGCCACACCCACAAAGCCACGCCCACTTCAGGAGGCACTAACCAATCACATTCAATAACGTTTTGTCCAGTTGACAGATTTAACTTTGGCTTTTACTATGGATCAAACCTGGACAACTGAGGGTTTACACAGACATACACTTACTTAAGTACTATTATTCTACAGTGTAACAGTATTCTTGTATTACAGTATTATGTTGTACAACGCAACAGTACTCTTACTTGATCCATAGTAAGTACTACTACATTCCTCTACTACATAGAACTATGGATCATACCTGAACGACTGAGGGATTACACAGACTACTCTTACATGAGTAATATACTGTACACTGTAACAGTACTTTTACTTGAGTAATATATAGTACAGTGTAACAGTACTCTTACTTGAGTAAAAGTTGTGTTCCTCTTCTCACTGTGAGTTAGTCCAAAGTGACTTGAGCTTTATGTCGACAATATGAAATGATTTGAACGTTTGTGTTTCTTGCAGCTCCTTCAGATATGATTCAATTTGTCTCATTTTTGTGTTTATCTATCTAATTACGTTGATGTTCAAACATCCCCGTTGTCTTTCTACGAGCCCCAGTTTCCTGGTTACACTCTGTGGTTCCATTCTCATTCAGTCTAAATGCTGCAGCGGTGCTTTGCTATGGGCTGGTGCTAGATAGTACACTTCGAAGGGACATCTGTGAATGGTCATTTGATGCGATAACGTTTTGTACCGCACTCCATTAAGGCTAGCAACAGTGTTATGGTTTAGCGAAATGGTTAATGGTGCACTGCGGTACCTGTCTCCATGGAGATATTACTCGCCTGGAATGTTCCATAGTATGGCATTAAACATATTTATTTTACACTTATTCAACAACATTTGCTGATTTGACCTGCAACTTCGCCTGGCGATGTCAAACTGCACGTCTACATGGAGAGAAGATACCTTTAATGTCATAGTGTGGAACATTCAATTCCCACAAAATAACAGCCTAAAATAGTCCAAAAATATAAATAAACTAAAACTAAAGTTTACACATTACCATGGTAACGTTCCCACTTTCAACCCTCCTGAGCTGACTATCTAGCGCTAACCCTTTGCATTGTGGGAAAGCGCAGAAAGCCAAATTCCAGGTTATGTGTGAACAGACCAGACCCGGGAATGTTCTGGTACTGGTGCATGTGTGAATGGGGGTCGCTGCTGAGCGTTCTGGCATTTTGTACCTGGCAATTTCCTGGGACCTATGTGTGAATGGGGCTTATGACTGTCCCACAAGTTTTTCAGATAATTCAGTTCTTATTCAGTTCTCCATTCTAGCCCCAAATATTCTGCAGACGTTGTAGATTCATCTGCTAAGCCCCCTCAGGTGTGTAGAGAAGCTGAGGACTTTTGGAGCCAGCGTTCCAGAAGAGGTTCACGCTGACGGACCGCAAAGTTTGAGACCAGTTCAAACGCCTGCAGCTAGTTTGAAATGTATCTATTTTCTATTAAAGGTGCTACTTTGCTAGACTTTTTGAGCTTTTAGCCAAGTTATAATGTTGTTTTATTGAATTTATACAGTTAAAGCAATTCTGCATCTTTAGTCAGCTTCTTAAGAGCTCAAACGGTTGGCTTTACTGCAGGGACAAACGCTCCTCCTGTGTTTTTAAAGTTCACCCAACTTAACCAAACACATTTCATTGCTCAGTTTACCTTTACTATGCAGCTAATCAACATCTGTGATCGTAGTTTTAGTTTTAACCTCTGTATAGACCTTTCCAGTGTTCGTAAACAAAACACATGCATTCTAAGGCTGGTACCGTTCCCTATATTAGCTTAAATGCACTTTAAATGGGAGAGTTAGCGTTAGCCTCCAAACATCACAAACTATAAAAAACCAGGGCGTTAGCAATAAGCGACGAAATTAGCATATACGTGAAATAAACATGTCTTAAATCTAATGTCATGCTGGACAATAATGCACCAAAGTACAGCGGACCGTCTGAGAGTGAAATAGTTTAGCAGCACAAACCCTGCAAACATTAGAGAGCTTCTTAGACATGGACTAGTGTGGCAACTGTAACAAACATATAAAGAACAACAAGCGTTTATCTGTGATTTCTACAAATGTCAAAGTTAATGTTTTATTTTGCTGTCCTATTAAAATTAACAGGATAGAATGTTGATATTGTGCTGCGTTCATGTGGTCCTCGGGAACTCGGGCCTCCAAGATTGCTTCCGTTCATGTATTTTCATCTTGGAAAGTCGTGATCAATAATATCACTCAATCCGTAACATTTGTTGCCGTTAGCCTCTCAAAAGCTAAACATTGCTAATTCGTTAAACAGATGTAGCCTGGGGTCTTTCTTGTGCAGATGTGTTGCTCTTATGATCTGGAGGACTGACAGTTATAAGTCAAAGATCTCAAATGTGTTCAATCAATTGACAAATCAGAGGATTTTGGTTCATCTGCTCAGAGCAGGTGACGTCAGGTGTGGAACTCCTGAGTTGTTGATCTGACTTGTGCGTGCTTTCATGTGCATTTTTCAACTCAAAAACATTTTTCAGAGTTCCTGAGGAGCACATGAAAGCAGCATTAGTTCCGGGCTGTGCAGCCATTCTTAACTCATCAGTCCTGGAGGGGTCTGTAAACTACTGTAGTAACACTCTTGTTTTCAGTTACAGTGGGTAATCTCTCTTAAAATGTTCGTATTAACCCGCTCTACATGATCCTGGTTTTTGTATTTCGCTATTGTGTCTGTAAATTAAGATATGAACATTAATAACAGACAAATCAGGCACCTTCTTTCCCTGAGGTTGCTCCAGCTAGCGTTAGACATGCGGGAAGGGGCCTTACCTTCAGCAGCCTGGCTCCAGATTGGCTCTTTGGTTGCTATGATACTCGCGGTAGGAATTCCAAATGTGGAACTCGGCTCCAAATTCGTCCCTATAACTTTGGGTGACATCACACTCCCTCAGTGCACTTCTTTATTCAGTCTATGGGTTGGACTCTCCACGCCTCCTGCTCATACTTACCTTATCTTGAAGATCGACCAAAGTTTAGAACACAATATATCCATCTTTCAATTTTTGGCACAGCCGTACACCCACTTTGTGCTGTGTGTGAGGTTGGTGCTGGACGGAGGGACTGATGGTGCAGATTGGCAGCCTCGCTTCCATCAGTCTGCCCCAGGGCAGCTGTGGCTACAATAGTATCTTACCACAAGTGAGTGGAGTGAATAATGACTACAGTGTATCATTTTGAGAGGCTTCGATGAGCCTGTAAAGAGCATCACAAGAGTAAGACATTATTATTATTACCAAAAGAAATCAAGACATGAAGTGTCTGTATAAACTATAAAGAGTTACGTCTGTGGTCTCGCCCAAGGACACGGCGGCTGCAGCGGTCGGAGCTGAGACTGAAACGTTGACCTTCGAGTGTGTGCCACGGCTCACACTTAAAGCTCCTCTCAAAATTGACTCTTATAAGCTTTAAGCCATGTTATAATGTTGTGTTTTGTTCGCACCTATTTGAGAAATCCTTTATGATTACTCTGTATCTCCAAAGCTCAAAATGCTCTGTTCCACCTCGTGATGTCATGTAGTGGTAGTTTTCAAGTTAACAGCTCCTTTTACCTTTCAGTTCAGTAGAGACTGGCGATTGGTGGTGTATGGAGTTTAAAAACCCCGTGGTGTACTTCCTGTATTACCACATGACATCACAAGGTGGAACAGAGTGTTTAGCGTTTGAGAGAAGAACTGAGCCTAAATATGCAGGGTTTGTGTGTTAAACATGTGTGAATGAAACAAAACACAACTCCAGGTCTGTTTGTGATGAGGAAACTACATTAGAACATAGACAGTGTAATATGGGCCCTTTAAACATATACATTTAGGATGTATATGTGAAATACCACGTAGGTGTCAGAGGGAACGTTCCGGACCCTTTGGGCGTGTGCTGTTCTTTACCACACAAACAGCTCAGTGCAGTGTGCTGTGGTTTTAATGGAGGTAAATGGACAAATATCTCATTCACTTCCTGTAACTACCATTGACTGCTTTGACCCGTGTTTTTATGTCCTCTTTCTGCTGTTCTTTCTGCTCCCTCTCTTTCCTCCCTCCCTCTCTTTCTCTCCCTTATCTCTGTCCTCTCTCTTTCTTTCTCCTGTTCTTTTTCTTGTTCTTTTTGCTCCCCCTCTCTCTTTCTCTCCCTTATATCTGCCCTCTCTCTTGTTCTCTCTGCTCCCTCTCTCTTTCCTCTCCCATCTTTCTTTCTTTCTCTTGTTTTTTCTGCTTCTTCTCTCTCTTTCTCTCCCTTAGCTCTCTCTCCTTTCTTTCTTTCTCCTCTCCTCTCTTATTCTTTCTTTTCTCTCTCTGTCCTCCTTTGTATCTCTTTCTAGTTCTCCCTCTCTCCATCTTCCCTCTCTCTCTCCTCTAACTTTCGCTCCGCTCTGTTTGTGTTTCTCTCATTCCTTCTTTCTTTCTTTCTTTTGTTCTTTCTGCTCCCTCTCTCTCTTTCTCTCCCTCATCTCTCTCCCCTCTCTTTCCTTCCTTCCTTCTTTCTTTCTCCTCTTCTTTCTTTCTATTGTCACTCTCTCTCCTCCTTTGTCTCTCTCTCCTCTCTGATTCTTTCTCTCCGTCTCTTTCTGTAGCGTCTGTGCACTCTCCCAAACCTGATTATGTCAGCGGTGATCCGTCTGCATTAGAAACAACACACATTTACAGACAAGAGAGAGAGAGGGAGATGGAGAGAGGGAGGAAGAGGGGGGTGGGGGGACTGATGGGAAATATACAGGAAATGTAACAACAAAACAAGACCAAACCTGGACCAGGACTAAACTAGGATAAACAGGGTCTAAACCAGGACTAAGCCAGGACCAAACCAGGACTAAACCAGGGCCTTAACCAGCACTAAACCAGGACTAAACCAGGACTAAACCAGGACTAAACCTGGACTAAACCTGGACTAAACCTGGACTAAACCAGGACTAAACCTGGAGTAAATCTGGACTAAACCAGGGCTAAACTAGGGATAAACCAGGGCTAAACCAGGACTAAACCAGGGTTTTAACCAGGACTAAACCAGGACTAAACCAGGACTAAACCTGGATTAAACCAGGACTAAACTGGGGTCTAAACAATTACTACAATCAAACAGTTCATAATGGGACTAAACCAGGGTAAAAATGCATCTAAAAACCTGGTCTAAACTAGGAGTACATCACTACTACTACCACAACTGCTGCTACTACTACTGTTACTACTATTACACAATCTTTTTCAATCTCTATTTGTCATTGTTTAATCTCTCTTTTGTTCTCTCTCTCCCCAGGCGCCTCCCTCCCACACCCATGATCTTTGACCTCTGACACATAAAACATCTGGACTCATCATGTCCAGATGAAACTGTAATCCCAAATAATCCAGGAATTACACCGTACCGGCACAACAACGGATTACCAGCCAAATGAGCAAAAGTACTGTGGAAATATGGAAGGGCTTAGGGTCACGTAAACAATGAGGATTTTAAAGCACTACTCCGGCACTTTTTAGGGCATAAAACAGGGAAAATTATGGTTTTAAAGTTCTTATTATCCATATATTGAGCCAGATGTAAGTAATTTTGAGATCTCTCCTGTGCCCTATTCGAACCCTCCTTATGGTTAGCTGTAAGATTCTGTCCAAGACTCCGCCCACAAGCCTACGCCACCCATGCTCCCACATGACAATTCTCCATAAATATACAAAAACATGATACAAAACAGTACGCAACAACTTGACAAACCTGATGTGATGTGCAGTAGTTTCATTAGTGGGATACACACTGATTGTGTTGTGATAGTGCTCTGAAGGGGGAGTGATTTAGCACGAGGAGCAAAGGGAGGCGGTGCTAGCAGTTAATACCCCATAGAAGTAAAATACCTCCTCTTTAAGCGAGGCCAGTTGAGTTCTGAATTCACTCTCTGCCCTGTCCACTTGAATAAATAGGTTACACTGGGAATGAACATCTGCTAATCCTGTTTTAATCCTATATTTAATCTACACATACAGGCTCGGATAGAGGGATAGAGGGAGGCGGAGGAGGAGAGAGGGGAAGAAAAGACAAAATGAGATAGAGAAAATGCTTTCTCAATAAAAAAGTAAATGTTGTAAACACCTGGATTTTTTTTTTTGCTCCTCCATTATATTGCTCCAGTCAACATATTTTGAAAAAGAGACACACAGGAAGAGAGAGGTGAAGAGAACAGAGAGATGAGAGAGAGAAAGAGAGAGAGTTAATCCAACCCATTAAACAGCAGGAGTCTGTGAGAATAATGAGGATATTCAGATGGAGCTAATCCCCGATAACCTGCCTGTGGTAATCCATGTTTAAAGGAACTCTGTGTCAAATTGTGATTTTAAATTTTGACCTGTGTCTCCAGATGTGAGGTAAACATGTTCAAAACAAACATCGTTTTTACTGATCACAACTGTAACGCTGATTTATTCTTAATTACAAAAACACTGGACATGATGGACAAGTTGTTTATGTTATAATTTGGTGTTTTGGTTCAAGTTCATCCAATCAGAAAGCAGAATGAGCCTCAATGTATGTTATAATTTGGTGTTTTGGTTCAAGTTCATCCAATCACAAAGCAGAATGAGCCTCACATGAGTCTCTCATTTGTGTTGCCAGTTTCAATGCTGAAATCCAGTTGGTTTAACCCTAAAATGCCTCTCTCTGATCGGAATGGTCACTACCTAAACCCCTAGTGCAGCCTCTGCAGCTCAGAGAGTGAATTCTGGAGGTTCTTTCACATGAGCAGTAATCTGACCAGAACTGAAGAAGCCGCTTGGATGAGCCGCACATGTCTTCACTCTAAAAGCTTTTGTCCAGTTAACAGAAATGAATTCTTCTGTTTCTGCACACTTTATACTTTTGTGTACGTTTAATGTGAAACTGGACTCTGTAATAATGTCAGTTTATTTAAGTGAGACCAGAGATATGTTTTTCACATTTCTTTATTGCATAGTTGGGTTTTTAAAGTGTGTGGTGAAGACTGTGTGTAGAGAGCAACATCAGGCTGAGGATGGACTTATGTAAGAGCAAAAACACACTGCTTCATTCAAACAGGGCCTGGTTTCAAACAGCCACAGATCATCCGTGTGTTTGTGTGTGTGTGTGTCTGTGTGTGTGTCTGCTCCCCTGGCTCCAGAGCAGAGAGAGGAGGAGGGACACATATGTGCTGACTCTAAATGAACAAAACCAAATGAAAATACAGCCTTGCAAAGCACACAGGTCAGTGTAGATGAGCCCGCAGGCAGACTACCTGTGTGTGTCTTCAGTGTAGCCATATAAAGTAGAGCAGAAACTCAGGATGTGTCTGGTATAAAAGGCAGGCATGTGTGAAATAAAATGTCTCCAAAAATAAAAAAATAAATAAAAAACCTATGAATAAAAAGTCCTGCTTCAGAGCTGGCGGCTTTGAAATCTTTCACTCTGATTTTACATGTCTTTTTCAAAGCCGTTTATTTCCCAGGATGCACTGGTGTTTACGGTAGTACAGTTAAAATACAGGTGTCACTTGGTATTGCTCATGTTCCCATTGCAGCTGACAGTATACTACACTATAATCACAGTAATGCAGTCTTTCAACTCTCCCATCACTTTTTCTCCCAGAATTGTGTTTTATGGAATAGTACTGTTTAAATACTGTTGGAATTTGGCCATTACAGAAAAGTCTTACAGTGTATGGGACTTATTATGAACAAAATCTCATTTTTCTCACCTCAGATTAACATGATGGGCGGATCATGTCTGCCCTCATTGGCTAATCCACCTGTCAATCACTCTCATCTGAATTTGGGGAGATTCACACTTCTTCAATACTTCGTACAGTATTGAAGAAGTGTGTATTCTGGATTCCAGGCAAGGACCAGAGGTAGGTAGTACTCAGTTACATTTACTTGAGTAAGTTTGTAAAGATTTTTTTCTTTTTAGAGTACTTTTCCAGCGGCAGGAGTAAAAAGTACGCTGCTACTTTTTTAACTGAAGTAACGATATTTGTATTGAAGTAATAGTACTGTTAGTTGAGTAAAAGTTGTGGTTCCTCGTCCCACTGTGAGTAAGTCTAAAGTGACTTGAGCTTTATGTAACAATATGAAATGATTTGAACATTTGTGTTTCTTGCAGCTCCTTCAGACATGATTTAGTTTGTCTCATTTTTGTGTCTCTTTGAAAATACCAGATTATGTGCCTTATTTAACGTTTTGTCCTTCACATTCACTTCAAATTATAAATCAGATGTTACGTCCGGGCAGTTACTGTTTTAATTACTCTTCTTAGACCACTACTTTGTACTTCTACTTGAGTAATATCATTAGTAATGTAACTTTGTGCTATAGGGTCATTATGTGAGTGGCATAAATCCGTGTCAGTATTATCGTGTATATTTTCTTCAGTAATATATGGCACTTGAACATGGTGTTGGTGTCAGGACTATCCAGAACACACCACGGACCCTTGTGTAGATAATGTAGGTCTTCCCCGAAGGCTCTTAAATCTCTTCACATCTGAGCGAGCGACTCAAACGCACTTTCTAATCCCGTCTAATCCTCAGGCTTCAGAGCAGGGCCTGTCACTTCACTGAGGCATTGTGGGAAATCAAGGGGAACAATATGTGTGGTTTTGGGGATGAATTTAGTCCAGGTGAAGAGGCTATCTGAATCTGAGAACTATTAAACTTGCCCTGTGTAATTTTTAGGCAGGTACCAGGTATGTCCATATCTTGTTATCATGGAGATGTTATGGCTTTGCCTGGAATGTATCACGATACCTAACCCCTCTGAATGTTTGACACTTACGATGATTTTCAGATTTAATGGCAACAAACCTTTAAATACACCGTAAGAGTTGGGGAAACCATAGAAACATTGTGTAAATGCTAAGTGTCATGCTCTTACACATTAGCAAAAGAGCCGTAACGTTAGCTTACAGAAAATGTTACAAATTACACATCAATTAAATGTTTGTACTCTATGGGTCCACTTTATTTGAGGGAGTCACTGTCATAGACTGTATATATGAATGGACATAGCTAACCTGCTAACCGCGTCCTAAACAGGAAGTGAGCACGGGCGCGCTTCCGGCTCCATCGACTCCAATTCACTTTACTGTCGCCCATCTCTCTGTAACTGTTGCAGAGCCTCGTCATGTCGGTCTTAAAAAAAAATGCTCTTCATAATCCTGGTATGTTTATTTCACTATTTTGTCCGTAAATCAAGATATGAACATTAATAACAGACAAATCAGGCGCCTTCTTTCCCTGAGGTCGCTCCCGTAGCGTTAGCCAACGGGTTTGATTGACAGCGTTGCTAAGCGCCTGCTCCCTGGTAAACCAGCGGTACGGGCAGGAAGGGGCGTTACCTTCAACAGCCTCACTCCGGATTGGAATTTCTATTATGCAACTCGGCTCCAAATTGGCCCCTATAACTGCTCTAGCCTCGATGAGCTTCATGTGACTGGAGCCGAACGCTATGGGTGACGTCACACTCACTTAGTCCACTTCTTTATACAGACTATGGCTGTGCCCAAAGCCAGGCTCAAGACCAGAAGTGGCAGAGCCTTTTCTGTTACAGCATCCAGACTATGGAACAGCGCCCTCTGCCTGTCAGATCCTCTCAGTCTTTAACACAGTTTAAGACTAGACTGAAACCCACCTCTTCTCCCTGGCATTTAATACTAGCAAGACAGGATATCTGGTGTTTCATTGTTTTGTTTTGTTTGTTTTTTTCGTCTGTATCGTGTTATCTGTATTTTTGTTTTTTGTTGACTTTTATGTGAAGCTTTGGTCAGCTGAGGTTGTTTAAAATGTGCTATATGAATAAACTTGAACTGAATGATCACAAAATGAAAATTAACATTCACTCTGGTTACACAAAATATCACAACTGTGCTCATGTGCAACTCAAAACGTACCTCGTGGCTCTTCAGGGGGTAACTAATGCAAAAAACATTTTAACTTTTTCTGCCTAGGCCATTTCTCATTTTTGTTAAACTAATTCACGCGCAAACCACTCAACAGGAAGTAGCTCAACAAAATAAAAGTTAACTGATTATTGAAAATTGAAAAGTATCAAATAAAATGCAATGACTGCTTTTAGAAAAGGCGACTCGGCAAAAAACTCATTACGCCGGAAAATGGTCCCACTGCCCCTCTCATTGGAACTAGCCAGCTACTGTTTTAGAACTCAGCGCTACTTCCTGTATTTTTGTACTTTCCTTCTTAACTTTTTTCCCCTAAACTGCCACTTAACCGATGTGAGGGGTGACAGTTGGTAGAACGTTTGTCCACTGATCCAAAGATTGGTGGTTCGAATCCCACGGTCAGATCCACTGACACACAGGTTGGCAGTGCGATTCCAGCTCTGCCAAGATTTGTTGCCATTAAATCTTGTGTCCTTGGGCAAGACACTTAACCCACCTTGCCCCCAGTGTGGTGTATGAATGGGGTGAGTGGTTCCTTGATGTAAAGTCTTGAAAGTGGAAAAGCGCTACGTAAACATTTGACCATTGACGTAAACTTTGATAAATACTGACCACAGGGACTATCCCACCAAACCAAGTCATAATTTGAAACCATAACCTTAGAAAAAAACACTTTTAAAGATCCGAATCCCTATTTCCACAGTGTATTTGTGAAGCCTTTTAGATCTTTTTCAGATTATTGAAAAGCTGCACGCTTGTCAATAAAAATGAAATGAAAGACAAAATGATTTGACACAGCGCAGACATCTGGAGGGGTGTTTTAATTGTTTTTAGTTAGCAAAATCAGATTTCCTACTGCTCTTCGTATTTACACCTGATGCCCTCCCGCTGAGCTGAGACACAGAAGAGCTGGCACCTCATTATCAGGACAACTTCATTCTAGCGAACTTACTGTTGTCACGTACTAGAACTTGATGATGTCGTCATTTCAGATGGAGGGAAGGAGTCTGTATAACTCTGTGGGACAATCACTGTTTTTAAAGAAATCTCCAAACTTCTGATCCACAAATGCTGAACCTTCTCATTATTTTTGGGGGGATTGGCTCCACAAATTTGTCATATCAATCTTATAGTTTAAAGCCCTTTCAACTGACAACAGTTACATCTTTGGGGTTGAATAATGGTTCCACTTTCTGAAGCTATTGCGGATAAAAAAAACCAAAAAAACAAAACACCTCTTATGTTTATTTAAACTAAACTAAAAGAGAGACAAGATGTTGAACTTTGTGTTAGTTTTTATTTCCTGTGGATAGGCCCAGTAATTACACAGATATTAACCATAGGTGAGCTATATACAGCAGATTATTCAAATATAATCCTGAAAATGCAAGTCAGTATTAACAATGTGCCAATGAGAGCCAGGAACCAGTTGTTAGAAAGATTTAAAGGAACTGTATGCAGCCTGCACTCTTAAGAGTCACAACTGAACCTGTGTTGCCAGTTCCTTAACCTGCAGATAGAGACACATACAAGTTTTTCTCATTCTCAGTATATGGACGGGCCTCATGTGAAAGAACCTCCAGAATTCACTCACTGAGCTGCAGAGGCTGCACTAGCGCTGACTCATGATTGGCTGCAGGTGCTGGGGTTTAGGTAGTGACCATTCAGATCAGAGAGAGGCATTTTAGGGATAAACCAACTGAATTTCAGTATTGAAACAGGCAACACAAATGAGAGACTCGTGTGAGGCTCATTCTGATAATCGTCACAATCATAACACCAAATTCTAACATACTTGGCCATCAGGTCCAGTGCACGGCTGGAAGATGTGGGCCAAAGTACAGCTGCTTGTGCACATGAGCACACAGACAGACTCTCCTGATGTGATGATGTTGCTCAGAAGTGTAAAACAGTGCCAGCCTTGAGTAAGGACTGTGGACAGGGACAGTCTTTAGCAGCCTCGCGGCTCCTGTTGCCCTCGCGGCTGATGTTGCCCCCTCGGCTCCTGTTGCCCCCTCGGCTCCTCTCTACTGTTTAATCCAAGCTACAAAACACAATTAAGGTCATAGCCAGTTTTCCCATTCCCATTGATCATATTGTACTTTCTGTTGAAATATCTAAGAAATAAATTCACAAATATTGAACCTGATCACTTCTATTAGTGACTGGACCCTAAATGCTACTTTATTACAACAAACATCTGCATTTTAACAATATTTTTTAACTGTCTCCCGTCTGTATTAAATATGATTGGCCTTTAGGATGTTGTGATGTCATCTGAAACACAGCCATACTGGGCTGAAACCCGTCTAATGTACACAGAAATTATTATTGGGAAAAAAAAAAAAAAAAGTATTAAAATGTTTAAAATAACTGAAAAAAATGTGTTTCTTGTGTAAATTATGTCTAACTTTTGGACAGAATTCTCCCAGTGATGTCATCAACCTGGAACATTCTAAAACAGAACTCTGCACTTCCTGTCATTTTCAACATGTTTTTCAACTTTTCTTCACAAACTGCTTCTTGATTTGTGTAAAACTGTAATTTATATTTACAACAGATATTATTCCACCAAATAAAATCAAAATGAGACAATCATAAAAACCTGTCATTCGAACTTTAATGTGAACATATTTGTCAGAAACTGTCTCGTAATATTAATTTCTTCATAAATACAATGCTCTTCTGTCCTCTGCAGCTCAGTGAGTGAATTCTAGAGGTTCTTTCGCATGAGGCCTGTCCATGTACTATTATTATTAGCGGAGTGCACACTGATTGTGTTGTGATAGCGCTCTGAAGGGGGAGTGACTTAGCCGGGGGAGCAAAGCGAGGGGCAACTCAGAGCGTCAAAAACAAAAGAGAAACTAAACATGCTAATATGTAATTTTGGGTGAATATAGCATTTTCAAAACAATAAAAGTTAACATGGTGATGTAAATATGTTATGTGTTAGCGCAAACTAATAAAACATTCAGTCTGAAGTGTCTTGCGTGAACTTTGAGCTTGTCGCACCACATTTCCCATACGTCCCTCAGTCTCCCTCCTAAAGCTGAACTCCCCGTCTCGCACGTGTCACCTGTCTGTGGTTAGCCAGGCTCGGAGCGCCGACAGGAGAAGGCCTAATTAAATGTGCGCAGTGACAGGTGTTCTCAGCGACATGACAACCGCGCGGCGCGTAGCATCGGAGGTGTGCACGCAAATTAGTCACATTTCTATCAGTTTTATACGAGGTTTAATAATAATGCTTTTACTTTATAAAGTTTAGCACAGCCAGACTCCGATACCCCAGAGGCCGTGTTAGCTTGTCACCGCTGCAGGGGTGTTAGCTTTCACAACTGGAACTATATGACGGGACTCAAAAAGAAAGTCTGTTCCGTGCAGGTGTACGTGCTTATTGAATGCTACTGCTGCTACTACTGCTACTACTGCTACTACTACTACTTCTACTACTTTTGGACATTTGCGTTGGTGTTTTGTTTGATGTAAAGGTGCACTGTGTAACTTTTCTTGTGGAGATTCATAATAGTGTTTCCAATTGTACAAAAATGTCTGGCCAACATTTGTGAACGTTTGCGCTTGGCCCGTCGTCTAAATTTTTCAAACAATCAGCAGTAAGTGCGGACAAGTGGGAGGAAGGTGAAGATATGCATTTCATTCAAGTCTCAAACGCAGGAGAATATTTGGCTGGTAAATCCAGAATGATCTCTGTCTGTATTTTTTATACAGATTGATATGAGTCTGGTCCCACGTCCTCCGTTGCGTCAAACGTGATCGTGCAATTAGATCTGTTTTTTTCAGTGACTCTAGGCTTGTCACGATAACAAATTTTGAAATTTGATATATCGCTGAAGTAAATATAGACAATAAATGATAATATAGCAACTAATTTATGTCACTGACACAATAAACACAACACAATTTAAACCACAAAAGCTATTCTAAATCTACAATATTAAAAAATTATGAGCTGCAATAAATAAATTAATAGAACACTTTAGTTGTTAGCTTGCATCTGTAATGAATATGAATTATTCATTCAACTTTCTACACCTCAAATCTCATCATATACTAAAAAATAACCCAAAATTTCCCACTACTGCAAAAAAAAAGTAACACGATAAATACTAACCCCCAAAAAATATTGTTCGAGCTTCATATACTTAACGATACGTCGATATAGTGGTTATGGTGACACATGTGAAACGAATGAGCTCATTGGTCGCCTATGATTTACAAATAAAATCATATTTATCTCACCGCAGATTAACAGAGTTTAGTGCTTCACTCATTGATTCTGCTGAAATTTGTGATTTCAGCCTACTTCCTTTATTTTTTCCAATACAGACGGGCCGTGACAGATCCACTGACCCACAGGTTGAAGGTGCGATTCCAGCTCCCACAGATGAATGCTGTTGTTGTGTCCTTGGGCAACACACTGCTGTATGAATGTGTGAGTGGTTCTTTGATGTTAGCTCTTTGAGTGTGACCATTTACAGATATATTGTATAAGCAACTCCTGAGGTTAAAATAAGTCTGCTGTGTACTGTCTGCATCTAATAAGAAAGTGTTGTTGTCAGATAATCAGGAAATCAGGAAGTGCATGTTACCATGCTAGCTGTAGTTAGCTTTACAATCACAAAAAAAAAATAAAAAATAGCGTGTGGTTTGGAACAGACAGAAGAACATTTTTTATGGCACTGATTAAAAGTCTTGTTTATCAATTATCAATGTTAGCTAAAAAAAAGTTAGAAAAAATAATGAAAAAGTCCCTATGTTTGTGTTTTTTCAAGAATACTAAATATTCCTTGCATTCCTTGTCCGTAGTTTTTCTCCAAGCCTAAAATAAACCGTCTAACCCTCTCTGCTGCAGCTGTTCTTCAGTCTACTGGGACATACTTGGCCATACTTGAGTCGAACCCTTTCTGAATACATTTGGGGAGCGTATTTTTGGTGTGGGCTTTGGCCTGAGGGGGGCGCTGACCGGACCGTGGGCTGAACAGATCCGGGAGCCCCAGAGGATTGTGGGTAGAGGGCCCTGGGGGTTGATACAAAGGCAGGGCGGAGGAGCGCGCCGCGGGGAAGAGAGGAGAGGAGAACAGAGAGAAGGCCCAGAGGCAGCAGGAGTGCAGGGTCAGACTGGAGCTGCTACACCTGCGCTTTAGACAGGCTCTTTATGTGTGTTTTTACAGACATGTTTAAATCAGGATTGGGAGAAGAGTCAAAATAATACAGTCTGAGATGCGTTCTTGCTTTAGTAAGCGAATACTCCAAGTCGGGTAGGGTAGCCAAAAACCTTACTCAAGCAAATGTAACATTACGCTACTGGGGACGACAGTAGCTCAGTGTTTGTCCACCGATCTGAAGGTTGGCGGTTTGAGTCCCGCTCTCATCATTGTTTGAGCGGTCAGATCCACTGACCCACATGTTGGTGTCAGGTTGGCAGATGAATACATCGTTCAATCATTGTGTCCTTTGCAAGACGCTTAACCCACCTCGCCCCCAGTGTCTGCGTCCACTGGTGTATGAGTGTGTGAGTGAATGGGTGAGTGATGTAAAGCGCTTTGAGTGCCTTGAATGTGGAAAAGCGCTATATAAAGTAATTAAATTTATCAATCATAATTCTGCTGTGCACTGTCCACATCTAATTATAAATAGTTTTATTGGCCGGTAAGAAGTGCGCATTAGCATGGTAGTTGTTCTTAGCTTTACCGCGACGGCAAACTCCGCTCTGGTCTCTGAAAGTTGTGAAAAGCGCTTATAAACTCATCACGGTGAGTAATCAGGATGTTCTGAATGCATAAGGTAAGTGAGGAACAGTTTTAAATGAACTAGTTCTGTTTTTCACGGTTTAATGCAGCGTCTTTAACCAAAAGAGCGAAATCAACAAACGCCTCTTCACTGTGGCATTTCACCGGGACGAGCAGCAGTTTTTCATTTAGGTGTTTTTTATTGTTGGAATTGTCTAGCCAATATTTCTGAACTTTTGTGCTTAACCCGGAGACTAAGTACAGAGACGTGGGCGGTAGGAGAAAAAAAAACATTTCTGATCATTCAAATGCAGGACAATAAAAGACGACTCAAACATGAATCAATCCAACTACAACAGAGTGAATGAAGCGTAGTCACCTTTGCTGCAGTTTCCCTGTCAATCTTATGTTTTTGCTAATAGTGTATACTGCCGTGAAACTTATAAGCGAACTATTGATACTTTGCAGCTGATGTCATCAACATTCCCTGGGGGTGTGAGGCTAACTGTAGGCACTGTTCTGTCTGAAGCTCTGTTACTCAAATCAGACTTTAATCTGAGCTTTGTTTTAACACAATCTGACCAGAATAAAGAGCTGGCTTAGTTGGAACTACAACAGGTTTAACAGATTTGTGCTGTTAAACAAGTCTCTCGCACATAACATTACAGTCACAAGCTAGCTAGCATTAGCCAACAGTTTTGAATCAAACATCTAAACAGGACCATGAACGCTCGGACTGATCACAGGCTCCTGGAAATGTGTTGTATAAATCAATTTTGTATTTTTCCTTAAGTTTCCAGACAACCTTACAACTTTTTTTGGCTGTTTGCTAACGTGTGCATTGTGTCGCCATGGTAACTGCTAAACATTCCACTATAGACATGCATGTAGAACACCTTCAGCGTGATGCCACTGCAAGGTATCAATATGATCTGCAAGCTGAGGGTTTGTCCACTGATCCAAAGGTTGCCCGTTCGAATCCCGCCCTCGACATCAACGTCAGTAGCGCGGACAGATTCAGTGACCCACAGGTCGGCGGTGCGATTCCAGCTGCCACAGATGAATGCTGTTGTCGTGTCCTTGGGCAACACGCTTAACCCACCTCGCCGCCAGTGTCTGCGTACACTGGTGTATGAATGTGCGTGTGAATGGGTGAGTGGTTCCTTGATGTAAATTGAAGGTGGAAAAACGCTAACCTAACCTCACCCAGACAGAGCAGATTTTTAGCGCTGTTTCGTCTCAGTACATTCAGGGATCATTTAAATACAAAGGGCTAAAGTTTCAATGTGAAATACGTGAAAAACACATTATTTAAATATTTATTGCAAGCGTTCTTAGCGATCGATAACAGCAGCGTTGTTGTTTCATGTTTTCCTGTCTGCTACGACTACAAATGAGACCTATATTTACTCATCAGAACTTAAGCGTTGGTTATTAGACTGAGAAGGAAACAGGGGGCAGAACATTTTAGTTTTATTTTATTTTCAAGCAGCCACAAATGTCAATCCTGGAGACAAAACCCTCGGATCGATACAGCACACTCTCCTACAGTCCTGCCTCATTTCCACAGTTAAAACACAGAACAGGTTTATTATTGATGCGAGCTGGTCCCATTAGACCCATCTATGTGGAAAATCAGACAAGTTTAAGTGAACAGAACAGTAGATGGAAATATGAAAGGATTCCCTAGGGATGTTTCAGAACTAAAGCAATGGACGTGATTAAAGATACGTGTTTGAGAACGCAATAAAACATAAATAGCTAATCTTTGATCATATTGTGTGCATAAAGACACAGGCAACCACTCAGAGAGATCAGGAGTCTAACCCACAACCTCCTTATAGTGAGAGGAGGTGACTGGATAACCACTCTGCCGCAGGAACACAGGGAGGACATGCACACACCGCTCAGAGCGATCAGGAGTCCAACCCACAACCTCCTTACTGAGAAAGGTGCGGTATAAAGTGTTTTGTTTTACTAAGTTAAAGGAACTGTATGTAAGATTTTTTGTTTTAAATTTCTTAAACATGATCTATCAGAGTCTCCAGATATGAGCTAAATATGTTCAAATCAAGTAGTTTTTTTACTAATCACAATTGTAAAGCTGGCTTGTTTTTTTTTTTTTTTTTATGTTATAATTTGGTGTTTGGTTGGTTTCGGTGTTTTGCCTAAGTGAAGATCTACGTTTTTTGGGGTAACCGTAACTAGCTAAGCGTGAAAAGTACCTCTTGGTGGCAGTTTGTTCCATATAGTTCCAACTCTAAACACGACAGCACTTCACACTGTTGCTCATACGGTGCTAATTGCATTGCATTAGCCATAAACGCACACGCTTTGTTCGGCTACTCACTCAGTGGAATATTTCTCTGTAGGAACAACACGCCCGACTCCACCTGCGTGTTTCCAAATCTCAGCCATTTGATTAACGTGATTACTGCTCTTACAGGTGTGAGAATGAAACGCTAACCATAAAACAAGGCGCTAATAACACGCTAACAGCACGCTAACAACACGCTAACAAGCTAAACCACTCCCATTGTTTCCCTGTTATCGACGTGCAGGTGTGAGGGAAATTAAATTAAAGCAGAAGTCACAGAGGAGGCAGGGAACACGCTCTTAAAATGTCCGACGTGTTGTGAACAAGCCTCAGGAGTCAAAATGTGTACGCAATGTTTATAAAAGCTAATGCTAGTTGTTAGGAGGAAGACGAGTAGGCTAGATTTGTTAGCATTTGTTAACAAAGTTTCAGGTTTGATTCCCAGACAATAGGGGAGACTGGGGTAAGTTGAGCAGCTCATAAAATCTCAAAAACTCTATTCTACTCTTTGATTTAGAGCCATTTTGTGTTCTCAGTTTACAAGCTATACAAAATATATTAACAGTTTAGGTAAATTTCTTTCCTAAAAATAATTTAACTCGATTTATCCATAAAAAGTCACTATGGGGTAAGTTGAACTGGGCACTGTGGGGTAAGTTGATCCACCCCTGCTCCCATAAGAAACAATAGCAAGAAAATTATGGAAAATTAGCTTTTACAGGTTAACTTGAAGTGTCTGAGAGTGGTAAAACAACAGGTCAAGGTCAGCGTTCCAGGTCAAGCAATAATGTCTCTACGGACATCAACCGGTTCATATATCCAGCTTTAAAAAGGGGGTATTTTACTTTTTTTTACTAACACATAACATATTTAGATCACCATGTTACCTTTTATTGTTTTGGAAATGCTATATTCACCGAAAACAACGTATTACTATAGACGTTTCACTTTCGTTTTTGACGCTCTGAGCTCTGAACCCCCTCCCTCTGCTCTCCGTGCTTACTGCCCCTTCAGAGCACTACCATAACACAATCAGCGTGCATCCCACTAATGAAACTACTGCACGTTGCATCAGGTTTGTTCGTTTGTTTATTGGGTTGAGCATTGGACAGAATCTTACAGCTAAACGTAAGGAGGGTTTGAATAGGGAATTCTCGCTAAATTACTGAAACATTCATGGATGACATCTAAACCCTCTTCAGGCATGTTTTTGATGAGGGAACAAAGTTATAGCATCACTTTTGCATAATATCCCCTCTACGTACGTTTATGTAGGAGTGGGCGAAATTGGCTCTCTCTTTTTTTTTTCTTCATTGTCTTGATAACAATATGCAGATTATATTTTGACAATCTGTCAGGAGTGTGCTTCAATGTGCCTGTAAATGTCTTGGTTGAGGTTCGAATATCTCACAAATAGTGAATGGACCATAACATAAAAACCACAAAAGTGCAGAAATATCACTTTGTAGCGTTGTAATTATGTCATGACTTGGACTCGAGTCAGACTTGAGTCACTATTTCAGTGACCTGAGACTTGACTTGATAAAATGGACCAAGATTTGGGACTCAACTTGGACTTGAGTGTCAGTGACTCAGGACTTGACTTAGAATATAAATGTGTTTAGAAAAAAAACTAAAACATGTGCCTCCAGCTTCTCTATTTGTGTCTGAGACATTTTTAAGAAGGACCATGGGCCTGGACAAAAATCATATAAATTGCAAAAATACGAGCTGTATTTGGTAGTTCAGTTTAAAGACTTGAATGGACTTGATGCTCACAGGACTCGGCTTGGACTTGCCTGTCTTTGACTCGTGATTTGACTTGGACTTGTCTATCCCTGACTCGGGACTTGACTCGGACTTGAGGCAAAAGACTTGAGACTTACTTGACACTTGCAAAACCATGACTTGGTCCCACCTCTGGTAATTATTATAGACTGAAATGGTCTTCACTTCACAGCTGTGCCTCGTCAGCGTTAAGAAATGCCAAAAGTGCAAACCAGGGCTCAAAGCAAAGGGTGGAAAAATCTAAAACAATTTTGGAGCCATTTTGAGTTTACCTTTTGCTACACTACCTTTTCCGTAAGTGTCATTCATAGTTTTAATACTTTCAGTGAGGATCTACAATGTAAATAATCATGGAAATAAAGTAACATAAATGAAAAACTGTGTCCAAACTTTTGACTAGTAGTGTATCTCCAAAAACATGAATTAGAATATAATCCATTTTTATATAGCCTATCTCCCACGTCTGTGTTCATGGTTCTTCAATATTCAAATCTCCATCTGGACTTTTTATTCTAAACTGTTCATTTTAATGGAAGCGCTCTCCCACTCTCTTCTAAAAGTGTATTTGACCCTCTTGACTGCCTTTTAACGCGCGTGCTAGCTGCTGCGTGCTAGCTGTTGTCATTAGCACGAGTGAGCTGGTCTCTATTGTCTGTAAGTGGCCATAGCTTTTTTCTCATCACATTTGAAGCGCTTAGAGAGTTTTGGGTCACTGCATTCCCACAATTACATCACTCTCCTTCTCCGTGATGCTGCTGCTCAACGCCGCACCGTATATGAAAATTTCAGTTTACAACTACCCCCTGTCCCCGCCCACTCCTCTGCGCTTTAGGCTATGTAAAGCAGAGGAGCTATTATGCGAAAGCGACTTTTCAGAGCTTTTAGCCATGTTGTAGTTGTTTCCCTTCTCATTTACCCTCTCGAAATAGCATTTGGAGTGATTCGTGCATGTTTGAGTCATTTTTAATCGGTTATTGTCAAGACGCCATATTGCCAATCAACTCCTGTTTTCACCGCCCCTGGTACACACCCACTTCTCTCTACTTACTTTGTTCTTCAATTTTATTTAATTTATCAGTGATGCCTGTGTAATCTCTCAGTCGTCCAGGTGTGATCCATAGCAAAAGAAAGAGATTTAGCCAACAAACAGAAACTGTAAACAAATAGGTGTTTCAGTGTAGTTAGCTCCTCCCTTCAGATAGATATAAAGCAGTGTCCAGCAGTAATCTGACCAGAACTGAAGAAGTCACTTGGATGAGCAGCAAAACGTCTTCACTGTAAAACTTTTTTGACAGAATTGAATTTTCCTTTTGCTATCCTTAATTGGTGATACGCGTCGGGTTCGGCAGCGTCGCGTTG
>KN470516.1:0-17150 GCA_000787095.1 Periophthalmodon schlosseri | reverse complement strand
GACGGAGATTAGGCTGTGTTTTTTGTGTTGTTTTCTTGACAGGTGTGGAAATAATTGCCAAAGTAATGAAGGAATGCTGGGAATGCTTTTAAGTGATATCTGGAGCGGAGAAATAAAGGAGGGTTTTAGCAAGGAAGAAAGAGAATGACGCTACTCCGGTATTAAGTCAAACATGAATCAAAATGTCCGACTTAGAACTGGCTGTCAAAATTTAAGAGGTAAATAATAAGCAGCAGAAAGCTTAAAAGGCTCTGTACCTAATTTCTACCGTCTTAAAAACGTGAAAAACAGAACCAGTTCATTTTAAACGATTTGCAGCGTTACAAAGTTATTCCTCACTTACCTTGTGCATTCTGATCATCCTAATTATTCACCGCAAAGAGTTTATAGCCTAAGTGCCTTTCACAACTCGAGAGAAAGAGAGGAGTTTTGCCATTGCGATAAAGACAACAACAGCTAGCATGCTAAGCGCACACTTCCTTATTCTCTGACGATAAAATGCTTTACAATTAGATGCAGACAATACACAGCTGACTTATTTTGACCTGGAGAACTGCTTCTACAATAAAACTGTACTGGGGCAAGACACATTTTGCTCAACTATGCCATGGGGAAAAAAATGTGTACAGGACCTTCAACTTTACCTTGTGTAATGCGTCAGTAAAGAGGTTGTGGGTTAGACTCCTGATCTCTCTGAGTGGAGTGTGCATGTCCTCCCTGTGTTACTGTGGTGGAGTGGTTAACCTGTCTCTTGCCTCTCTGTAAAGACGTGGGTTGGACTTCTGATACAGTAAATACATTCATGTTACGAGTACAGTGCCAGTGAAGTGTCTTGCCCAAATGCACAATGGCAGCAGCCTCTCATCTCTGCAAGTTTCAAACTGGTTAAACTATAGTATCATAGCGAGTATCACAGCAACCAAAGAGCCAATCTGGAGCGAGGCTGTTGAAGGTACCGCCCCTTCTCGCCTGCACAGAAGGGAGCGGGCGCTTAGCAACGCTGTCAATCAAACCTGTTGCTAATGCTAAGACCAAAATGATAAGACTGACAGCAGCAGTTATGGTTGTGGGTTAGACTCCTGTTACTGCGGTTAACCTGTCTCCTGTCTCTCTGTAAGGAAGACGTGGGTTGATCTCCTGATAAAGTAAATGCATTCACGTTACGAGTACAGTGCCAGTGAAGTGTCTTGCCCAAGTGCACAAAGGCAGCATCATCTTGTCTCTGCAAGTTTTGAACTGGTTAACCTATAGCTTGCGGGAATACGCTAAAACTGCTGTGCCACTGTTTGCTGTAAACTAGTTCATACTACTCATACATTCTAAATCAAAGTCATTTTAACGTGCGTGCGTGATCCTTGATAACAAATGCTTGCTATTTCCCTCAGAAGTAAATGTGCTCTTCTGAACCAGAGTCAACCGTGTTTAACATTTTGTGATGAGTTTTCTATTCCGAATGGCACAGACGTTGAGCGTGAGGCCTGCAGCGGTGGCAGTGGAGAACACTTTTGACAGACTGCTTTAGTTCAAATCGATGCGTGCTCCATGCTTTTGGTGTTTTAGCTCCTTTCTCTTCTCTCTGTCTCTGGATCTTCGCCCGAGGCCTGGGATCTCACAAAAACTCAAAGGGGAGAGAAAAAAGACCGTTGCATTTTTCTCAGTGAAGCTCTTAACCAAGAAGACTGTGCCATTACTCATGTCCTAACGCACGTAATGGGATTCTCCGCGGATGAGCAAGAGCTTGTCAACCAGAGAGAGGGAAGAGGAGAGGAGGACCAGGGAACATGGTCTAAACCACGACTGAATGTGGTCCCAACTAGGTCTGAACCAGGAATCAACATGGTCCAAACCAGGTCTAAACGTGGTCTAAAGGCAGCCAAAACCAACCCTATGGACTGGCTATATAAATGGACATAGCTAACCCGCTAGCCACCACGTTACCAATAGGAAGTGGGCATGGGCACGATTCGACTTCATCATCTCTGGCTCTGATCCACTTTCTATTGAGAAAACGTTGCCCTTCTCTGCGTAACTGCTGCTGTCAGGCTCGTCATTCTGAACTAAAAATGTTTGTTTTAACCTGCTCTACATGATCCCGGCGTTGTTATTTTGCTACTTTGTCTGTAAATCAAAATGCCTGTGTGATCCCTCAGTCGTCCAGGTAGGTTCCATAGCAAAAGAAAATGTAATTATGTTTGTTTACAGTTTATGTTATTAGAAAATTAATAATTAGTTGTACTACTGAGCTAATAACAGAAACTGTAAACAAATAGGTGTGTCCGTGTCAGTGTAGTTAACTCCTCACTTCAAGTAGATATAAGGCAGTGTCCACCAGTAAAATTGTACTCAGGTAAGTGTTACATTACTTCAAAATAATATTACTCAAGCAGATGTATAAAGTAGTGGTCCAAGAAATGATTCAAGTAACAGTAACTTTAAGAGCAACTGTCAGGATTCATAATTTAAAGTGAATGCAATTTGAAGGACAAAACATGAAATACTGCACAAAATCTGGTATTTTCAAACAGATACAAAAATGAGACAGACTAAATAATATCTGAAGGAGCTGCAAGAAACACAAATGTTCAAATAATTTCATATTGTCGACATGAAGCTTTTGTCACTTTAGACTCACTGTTAACCTGGCTCTCATCAGGTTGATATGTGTGTCACTCTGAATTGAGTTCTACACATTGATCTGGGATGGCTCTCACTGAAAACGATCAGAACCAATGATTGGAGCATTCAAACAAATAATTTACACTGATCGGTCAAAGCGTCACAACAGCGGAACAAGCCAAAAATCAAACTTTAGTTAAATCCAGTTGAGAGAAAAGCACAGGCATCTTTCCTGTTCCACACATGCACAAAGCTCTGACCTTCTGCACGTTTTTCACAGACTAAATGATCTGTATTTTTGCTAAAATAGTCTGAAATACGTCTGTCGGCGTCGCCATGTTTGTTTTGGTTAGTTTGGCGCTGGTTTACACCCAAACCACACTGCTGCCCTGTGATTGGTCAGTTTCCGCACCACATACCTATCACATGCAAACGCTTCAGCTGCAGCTGCTCAAGACGGCTTCTCAAGAGTTTGTGAACTCACAAAAATCACGAGACTTCATCAAGGCTTACTCACAGTGGGAAGAGTAACCAAAACTGCTACTACTTCAATAAAAATATTACTGAAGTAGGAGTAAAAGTATGCGCTATAAAAAGTACTGCAAAGTAAATACAATTTCTCCAGCCCACCTCTGCCCAGGACCCTATCTTCAGTCACAGTGAAAAAGAGCTTTAGAATCCTTTGGCTGCCTTTCTAATCCGGTTATTAATTAGGCCTTATATGGGCACAAATGATGCATGCAGACTGTCTGGTGCAAATGTCGTTAGCTGCTGAAAGTTTAGCCTGGAGGAGAGCCCATCCATCACAGACGCGCTCCGGCTCAGTTTTACACAAAAGAGTTTCCAATGCAGGGACGTTTCATTTGTTAAGACGCTCTTTAAGAAGGCACCGTTCTAACAAGACACAAAAGGCTATTCAGGCTGGCTAAATGACAATCTGTGAGCCAAATTTGCAGAAAAATGACCGCTAGCTTTTAGCATTGGCCACCAAATCCATCTACATAGAAAGTGGTGATATATTGTAACAGTGTTGGGCAAGTTACTCTAAAACTGAACTACATTATATATGACTAGTTACAGAGGTAACATTTTAATCTATTTATATTACAATATTATTGTCCCAAAGATGTGAAGATGAGTTACACTACACAGAGTTACTATACTACACTACTACTTCTCCTGGACATATTCTGTATGTCCCAATTTTCCTTAGAATTTTCAATTTATGTCATATTTTTCTGTCATCATGGAACTGGTCACTGTATTTTATGAAACTCCATCTATTCAAGGTCATCTTGACTTCATATGATTTGAACCTCTCTGTGCCCACCTCTTGGACCCTCACACATAATAGCGTTAAGAATATTTTTGTGTTAATACACTCATTACACATGATCTCATTCATAGAACTGGAGTTACACTCAGGCCTAAACAGTATTAACTGAAAACCCCGCAGATCCTTCAGCACTTCTGCACAGAGCTCCTTTTCTCAAATAGACTGGGTGGAGCAACATGACCCTTCTTTATAATGTGAGTGGGTCTTGCGGTGGGGCATGGGAGAGGTAGCAGCAGTGCACAGGTACAGTGCTCCGTGTGGAGGGGATGAAGTGCTGAGGCTGGTGTAGATGAAGAGCTGCACGTAGCTCCGATGGCACAAGCCCCGCCCACAGAGCGGTACTGCCCTGGTACTGCTCCAGTGATAATACAAACAGCACGGATCATAATAAAGTGTAATTTGTTACCTTTGTAATGTGTGCATAATCAGAGGTGGGTACATCCACAGTGTACTTCAAAATAGTATTGCTCAAGTTGTGGTCCAAGAAATTACTCAAGTAAGAGTAAAAAAGTATTTGGGAAAAGTACTACTCAAGTAAGAGTAACTTAAAGAGTAACTGTTGGGACGCAACATCAGATTTATAATTTGAAGCTAATGTAAATGGAAGAACAAAAATGACTCAAACTAAATCATATCTGAAGGAGCCGCAAGAAACACAAATGTTCAAATCATTTCAGATTGTGAATTTTGCCACTTTAGACAACAACTTACTCATGTAAGAGTACTGTTACTTCAATAAAAATGTTACTTAAGTAACAGTGCAATATGCTGCTAGAAAGGTACAATTTATTTAAAAAGTTACTCAAGTTACTCAATGTATTTAAAAAGCACTACCCATCTCTGTGAATAAAAAAGGTGATAAATGGTAAACAACTAATAAAGAGCAGTTTTCTTCATATCAGAGTGGTGCAGTATTTCAGGCTTTTGCATCATTGGAAGAAGGTCAAGTCAACCAGTTCCTGACCATCATTCAAACATGTAAAGCCCATTTTCTCTTGGTTTAGTGAATTCTGTTATTTACTTTATTGTATTATATTTGTTTTTATTATATACAGAGATCATTCGTCAGTGCCACTGGGTTTAAAACTGTCAAAGCAGAGAAAAGGGTTTCTTAAAAGTTCTTATCTGAGCTAGGTTTTTACGCTGTACTCCATAGGGAAAAAAAAGCAAAGCAAAACAAAACAAAATTGAACTTAAAGCCACAGTATGTAACTTTTAAGGCAGGAAATAGACTAAAATAAAAGCATGCGTCCTTACTCTGAGCGGCCTTGCATCTCCACAAACCTGACTCTTAACATGGAAACGTTGTTCCGTTTGGCTGTAATCTTCTACGATATGACATGAAACGTATCTCGATGGAGAATGTTCTGAAGTATAGTTTTAACTTTCTGTTTCCTTCGTGTCACGGCCCATCAGGTGACATGCCACCTCCAGAAAGGTACATCCCGTACCCTTAAAACATGTTAGAACAGCGTTCCCTCATCATTATCTTACTCAAACTTGCATTTCAATTAGTTCATGCATGTTTGAGTAATCCTCTACTGTCCTGAATTTGAGGCATGGGTACTCCAAAAATGTATGTTTTCACCTACCCCCTATGTCCACCCACTGCTCTATACTTACTTGCAACATTTTTCAACAGTTAAAACACATAAATGACCTTCTCTTGCTTGTTACATTTTGAAATCAAATACAGCTCTTACTAATAACAATGCTGATTTATTCTTAGTTACAAAAACATTGGACATGATGTCTCATATATTTGGTATTTTGGTTCTTAAGACAATTATCCAATCAGAAAGCAGAATGAGCCTCACATGAGTCTCTCATTTGAGTTGCCAGTTTCAATGCTGAAATCCAGTTGGCTTAAAGCTAAAATGCCTCTCTCTGATCTGAATGGTCACTATCTAAACCCCAGCACCTGCAGCCAATCATGAACCAGTGCTAGTGCAGCCTCTGCAGCTCAGTGAGTGAATTCTGGAGGTTCTGAGCTTTCACATGAGACATGGCCTGTTGGTGCTGTCATGATACTAATTTGATTTTGATACAGATTTGATTTGAATAGACTTGATACCAATTCTGATACTGCAATGATAATAAAAAACTCTCTTTCTTTAGACAATAGAATGTAATTTTCATTATTAAATGTTCGTACTTTGTTTTCTATTCCCATGTGGCCTTATATCTGTGTAATCCCTCAGTGTCCAGTAGGTTCCATAGTGGTCCATGGGCGTGTACTAGTCTATGTGTCTTATACTTGTGAAAGATACAGCTCAACATCATTCTAAAGATATTCAGGAAAGGTTCAGGTTCAGAAAGATTTCTGTCCTGTAAATGTGAGTTTTTGTAGTACCGATACCAGCTCAAATACCAAGTACCTAGTTTCAATACTAGTTTTAGTGTCGATTAGTATCTGATTTTCAATACTTTTAACAGCCTTGTCCAAAATGAGAAAATATTGTCTGTGTCCTCTATCTGCAATTTTGAACCATAAGTCAATGACGCTAATTCGATTTACTTGTTTCAGCTCAAAATCGCAGATCACCTTATTTAACTTTACTCCTATAAAGATTACAATAATGTTTAATATGTCCTCAGTCATTCTCAGCCCAATTAAAATGTTAACGTAAGGCTGATGATGTACCATGGAGACAAACTCCTGAACGAGAGAGTTAGCATAGATTTCATCAGACGTCAAAAATGCACCGTACATTATTCTAGTGTAATTATTGAAAGCAGTTTGAGCGATTGTTCCACTTGTTTTGGCTTGTCATCCCAATCCCCTCGTCGCGTTTGGAGTTTTTCTTCTCTGTGACAAGTCCGGAGCCCAGTTCATTTGTCAGCACGCACTGAATGCAGACGGCTGTTCTGCTCGATTAGAGGCGGGACTAGGATGATTGACAGCTCAAGCACACCCCAGCTGTTCAAACCTGACAATTTCACCACTCAAGTCGAGAAATGAAATATATACCCGACACTGACAGACGGAATGCGGAGTCGCGGTTCAGTTATTCATGAGTGCAGACTGGATATAGCACTTATGGAGATGCTGAAGGAGAGATGGAGGAAAGTTTCAATTACTGAGCTTTGGGCGTTCTGTCTTTACATTTCTTTTCTAATCTGAAAGGTTATGGCGCTGTGGAATAACGGTTAGTTAAAGAAGATATATGTTTGTTTGGGGTGTTTAGTATTGAACTGTAACAGACGTAGCTCACTGTTTTATTTTGTCCATATATTAATTTTACAATATTGATTGAAAACGATTTAAAGCAGCTGTATGTAGCCTCCACTCTGACCAGGCCCAACCCTGCTTAGCTTCTGAGATGAGACGAGATCGTGCATTCTCAAGGTGTGATCATTCAAAGAGACAAATTTGTGCTTCTTTCTGACTTAAAGTGCTTATGGGCACATTTCACATTTCATTTCTCTGTATTTAACTTTATACAGCTAGAAAATAATTTAGAAATAAAAAGATGGATGTGGCTAAGATCTTTGGGGCCTCATTCATAAAGTGTTCGTATGATGTTCTTCTGGAAGAGCAAATCCTAAAACGGTCAGGAGAACAAAAATTTTACTGTTTTAGATTATTAATACTGTGATAAAGCAACAAAAAATTCTAATTCCTCCATGATTGTAAATTATATATTTAAAAAAAAAAAAAATTCTTAATAACATTTATGAGAAGTTTTATAGAACGTGTGGTCTATTTGATCTAACAGACTTTCCAGGCTGCAGTGACGGGCTCGGTCTGTCCCAGCCCCAGTGCTCTCCATATGGGCCACTGTTACAGCCCTGCGCCTGGTCACCACGCTGGACTCAACATCCCCCTCCCTCGCTATTTATTGCGGGTCCGCTACTATTTCAGCAAGTTGATGACTTAGATATGTCCTGACTGTGTTGATGTGTGTTTAGACATTTTGAATCGCTGATGAAGCTGTAAAACTGTCTGTAGACACGCTCCACCCGTTCACTCTCTCCCTCGCGTTTTCACATGTCATAATGCCAAGCCCATACTGGTAAACATATGAAAGTTTACTGGGCGTTTCTTACTAAATACATATACATTTTTTGTAAATAAAATGTAAATGAGCGTTGTGATGTTCGTAGCTGGAGGGTGGTGAATTAGGTGCAGCTGTCATTTAAGAAGAAATCTGGCTGCTTAGGAACACGATGTGAATCTGGAGCAGAGTTCTCTCAGCATCTTCTGAAAGTGGAAGTTACGAACATTTTTTAAGAAAACATTCATGAATGAGGCCCAATGCAGGTTAGTTAAGTTGAGGAAAATGCGAACAGTTAACTGATCAAAAAGAGTTTTGTGAAAGTATATCGACTTTAAAGGTCCCATATTATGCTGTTTTTTTGTATCTTCATCAAAAACATATCCAGACTTGTGCTGTTTGAGGCTGTAATCCCAGGCTATAGCACTAACCTCTAACCTCTAGCTAGCGTGCCTGTAATTCTGCATTGAAAACGTCTCTATGTGTTTGACAATGCGATGCTACACCTTATTCAGTGCGTCTATAACCTGTAGACAGTAATCTAATGGAGCCAACCTTGAGTGGAAAGGCTCTGACAAAGATCCGCAGACAAAATGGAGGATGAGAGAGCGCCGCAGTGAAGGTCAGATAATGTTTACAGTAATTTTCTGGTATAGATTATATTCTGAACCGTGTATGGCTTTTCATTGTGCTAAAGACATTAAGCATTTCTTGCCTTTGTGTTTACAGGGTCTCAGTAAGTGAATAAATGCTCTATTTCTCTCTATTGGAGTTGAAAAATGGCAATCAAGCTAATATAGCCTACTGTAAAAAACAATCAAAAAGAAAAAAAAAACAACAACATTACAATAACGTAAGTGATCGGTTTTTTTTTTATTTCACATGTTTGAGTAATTCATGGATATGCTGCTAAAGATGCACTCTTACACTGTATAAAGGGACTAAGTGAGTGTGACGTCACCCGTAGCGTTCAGCTCCAGCAGTTAGAGCAGTTATAGGAGCCAATTTTGAGCCCAGTTCCGACTGTGAGTATCATAGCAACCAAAGAGCCAATCCAGAGCCAGGCTGTTGAAGGTTACGCCCCTTCCCGCCTGCACCATTGGTTTAGCAATGAGTGGACGCTTAGCAACTCTATCAATCAAACCTGTTGCTAACGCTAATGCAGGAGCGACCTCGGGGAAAGAAAGCACCTGATTTGTCTGTTATTAATGTTCATATCTTGATTTACGGACACAATAGAGAAATAAAAGTACCGGGAGCATGTTTTACGGACACAATAGAGAAATAAAAGTACCAGGAGCATGTAGAGCGGGTTAATATGAACATTTAAAAACCAAAATAACGAGCCTGACAGCGGCAGTTACAGAGAGAGGGGCGACAGTTTTTCAATGTAAAGTGAATTGGAGCCAGTGTCGAACGGAAGTGCGCCCAGGCTCACTTCCTATTTGGAATGCGGTGGCTAGCAGGTTAGCTACGTCTATTTACATATACAGTCTATAGGTGCTCTATGTAATTTCTCAACTCTCCTGCTTGTCCGGCTCTTTTCAAAGATTTGCGTTTGTGTTGCAAAGCTTGTTGTTTTCTCAGTTTTAATTAGTTTAAGGGGAAAAATCACAAAGTTGTCGCTCTTTAATCATTTTCTTTTTCTTATTTGTTTGGCCTGTTTCAAAGTTGCTTTCTCAAAACTTAAAAAATATTTTTATCGGCAATAATCTAGTTTGTCCTTGCATGTGCTGTCTGTTTTGCAGAAGCTTCTACTGTCACTATTGACAACAAAGAATCCACTATGAAAACGGAACAGCTCAACACTACAAAGCACAAACCTTTACCCATTTCTGAGATAGACTATTGTTAAAAAAAACAAACAAAAAACATCCATCTTTGTAAAGGAAAAAAAAACATGGATCTATGTTACTATAGTTACGTAGTTACCCCCTGAGGCGATGAGTGATACCAGTGATTTTTTTTTTTGATCCAATACCGAGTTATACTATGGCAAGTATCTGAAAGAATCAATTCCATACCGATACCAATGTGTTTTGTATTAAAATACTATGAAACACCCACTGTGAAGCATCAATGTCTTTTCTCCACTCCAGTTCAAGCTAAAATGTTTATGTGAAGATAAAAGTGTATATAAAAATTGTATAAAAAAAAAAAAAAAGAATAAATAAATAAAAAAGACATATTTTTTTAGATTTTTTATTTATTTATTTATTTATTATTATTTATTTTTAGATTTTTTTTCATGACAATCATTACTTTTCAATACCTCAGTCAGTATCAATAAAGTTTTATCAATCAATATTTTACTTTCGCATGAATACCAAAAGTACCTACACGCCCAACATTGGTTCATTACTCCCATTTTCATCCTTGCCTCATCTCCCTGACAGTAAACCACTATACCCACAATGCAACACCTTTCATAACCTGATATAAGGTGCAGTGAAATTAGCGTCACAAATTCTTAACAAGAGAAAGTGAGAGGGTGGTGTGCTCTCCTGCTGTTGCACTAATGAGCACAGGAGGAGTCAGCCCGTCGATCGCTGCACGTGACACAGGTGAGATCGAGGTGCTGGTAAACACAGGTAGGAACTCATCAAGACAGGAATTATATGATTTATTATTGCATATATTCGAAAAACGTGTTGTGGTTCTGCGCTAGTTCTTGCGTTGCTATAGTTACATGTACACTGCGTGATTTTTAGTGACGCTGATACAAAGTTATAAGTGTTGCGATATCTAACAAATATTCATGCAAGTAGGTTAAAACTATGTGCAGCTACACTGAAATATATGTTGTTTTTCAAAACTGTATGAACATTTAAAGGAACTGTTTGTAGCCTGTGCTCTTAATGTTTTAAAAAAGGTACTACAGTCACAGCGGAACTTGGGAGCGGGTAGGTTTTAGCATGTTTGAGTAATTTAGCGATCTTTCCCGGGCCCTATTCGAACGCTCCTTACGGTTAGCTGTAAGATTCTGTTCGTTGCGCAGCCCGCAAGCCTACGTCACCCATGCTACCACGCAAATTTTCAATCAATATACAAAAACGTTATAGGAAACAATACACTACAACTTCACAAACCTGATGCGATGAGCAGTAGTTCCGTTAGTGGAAAAACTCACCTATTCCGTGGAGATGAGCAGGAGATGCCATCAGGGAGAGTTGAGGTCAGATCTCGCACATAGCAAGAACGCTTTAAGTTTTACAAGTAATACAAAATACAAGTAATTTTGAGCACATGTAATAATAAAAAATGCCAACAGAATATGTTTAATGCCATATTGGGGAACATTTATGACTAAACTAGGTCTGAACAAAAACGCACCAGTTCCAATCAGCTCTGAACCTGGACTATAACCGGTCTAAAATCATAAACCAGGTCGAAACCAGGACTAAACGTACTAAAAGAGCTCTATACTTTACACTGCACAGAATCTAACTGTAATAAAAGTTTGAATAAGGCCTGTGAGAGATCAGTAAATTACTCAAACATGCATGGATGACATCTAAAACATCTTCAGGCATGTTTTTGACGAGGGAACAGCGTTATAACATGGGAGAAAGCTCCAAAAAGTCGATTTTGCATACCACCTCCTCTTTAACACGAGAGTACACCAGATCAAACCCGGAAATCTAATAATCTATGAAAGTCCTCCAGTTGGTCTACCCCAGGACTAAACCAGGTCTCTCTTACCGTGCCTGTAAATTGAGACGGCAGAGGGGAATCGTACAACTATTCTTAGACTCACATCCTGCTAATTAGCATCCTGACGCTAACACTGATGCATGCTGGGATACCTGATGTACAACAACCTGTGTGTGCTATTTCTATTACAGAGGTTTCTCAAGGTGCGGTGCGGTCACAGCTGGAGGTACACAGGGATCTATGGAAGATAAATTCCTGGTTTTGTTTGATATGGAGGCATGTATTCTGCTTCAGACCTGATTTAGACCTAGGTTAAGTCTTAGGGAGTTGGTACAGTTTTAAAATAGTACCATTTAGGGTTGTTAAAAGTATAGAAAATCTGATATTAATCGATACTAAGGCAAGAATTGAAACTAGATACTAATTTGAGGAAGTATCAATATTATTAAAGTCCCATTCACAGAACGGAAATGAACCTTTCCTGAATATCTTTAGAATGATGTTCAGCTGTATCTTTCACAAGTATAAGACACATAGACTAGTACACGCCCATGGACCACTATGGAACCTACTGGACACTGAGGGATCACACAGATATAAGCCACATGGGAATAGAAAAGAAAGTACGAACATTTAATGTGGAAAATCACATTCTATTGTCTAAAGAAAGCGTGTGTTTTATTATCAGTGTGGTATCGGAATCGGTATTGAGTATCGAGTCTATTCCTCAGTATCAAAATCAAGTTTGAAATTTTAGTATTGTGACAGCAGTAGTATCAGGTAGTACCATAGTTTTGGTTTTATATATTTGAGCCAATGGAATCCTCACTGTTGAAAAAATAAATAAATAAAGCTTAGTTTTGGAGAAATGGTTTACAGTAGTGATAGATACTTAAACATTTCTTTATCGTTCTTTACTGAAATCATTATTGGATCGATATCACAATACTTGCCATAGTATTTCTTGGTATTGGATCAAAACAAAAAACACTGGTAGTTTACAGTGTAAGTCCTGGTTATAGTCCTGGCAAATTCCCGTCAAGTTTTTTTCTTTTTTGGATTAATCCTGATTTTATCCCAGTCCAGGCCTGCCTGAGACCTGCATAGTCCTGTTTACATCCTGGTTGAGACCTGCTTTAGTGCTTGGTTGGTTCAAAATTTAAAATGTAAAAGCTTTTGTATTCTGATTGGGTTATGCATGTTTGCGTAATCCTGTACTGTCCCACATTTGAGGCTTGAGCGCCCAGAAAATTTCTATTATCTCCACTCACTGCTCTGTATTTACTTTTAATTATTCAAAAAATTCAGACTTCGGGTCATAGATGGAGTTAAAAAAAGTCATGTTTCAACAATAAAAACTTGAAAATTTGCTGACTGCTGCGTGAAATGTCACTATGAAGATGTGGGCTCTGTCTGTTCTGAGGTTTTAAACAGGACGTCAGTGGACACGTTTCTGTTATCAAACCAATTTAAATCAATATTAGGATACTAACTATAACTCCTTTGACCTAAGACATATGTTCCAAAGAACACAGATCTCTTTGGAGTAAAACAAAGGGTTAAAATGAGCCGAAGCTCGTTAGCTAAAGCGTCCCGAGCGCCTGCTAATTAGCACATAATAGGACGGGCGCGGCGGCACAGGGGGCTAGCAATTTAAGAATAAAGCTTTTTTTTCCCCATCCCGGGCATAAGAGCGGAGAGGCAGTCCATAGCAGCACAATTAGCCCGCTACCATTAGCTTCTCCCGTCAGCCGGAACCCATCAGTTATGATTAGCTAACAAGGCTACCACAGCACAGCGCGGCTTAGACAAGTCCCAAAGAGCCTTAGCATTTATTAATTATCATTTTTTCCTCCTCTTTTCGCAGTGTAGGCAGCTCGTTTTGGGCTAATTTGTCCTAAGCACTCTGGTGTATCAAGAGGAGCTACGCGAGACATGCCAAATATGTAAAATATCATGTTTAATATGCTAAATACGAGTTCTAACAAGAGGCTAGGAGGACACCAGTCACAATATTGATTCAGACAGGGCTAATCCAGAGTGACCGAAGAAGTAGGCCGACTTAACTTAATAACATAGGCCTAATGGTACAGTTATGGAAGCAACATCACATAAAAGTTATAATGACAATTAAAAACCATACAGTCAATGTGCTGCTTTGCTCAAAGTCAGAAAAATGAATCTCTAACCATTTTAATTCTAAACCAGCCCTTTTTCTTCAGGCCATGCCTCATGTGAAAGCTCAGATTCATGATTGGCTGCAGGTTCTGGGGTTTAGGTAGTGACCATTCAGATCAGAGAGAGGCATTTCAGATTTAAACCAACTGGATTAGCATTGAAACTGGCAACACAGATGAGAGACTCATGTGAGGCTCATTCTGCTTTCTGATTGGATAATTGTCTTGAACCAAACCATATTATATACTATATTTTAACTGCCAATAACAAACAAAACTACGTGGCAAATTAACCCCTTTTTATGGGAACAATATATCATCAAGTATCTGTAAAATGTAACATGTGGCCTAACCCTAAATAACTTGACTTACAGGACTGGTTTATTGCAGACTACGGGAAGAGACACGAGATTAAGTCCACACAAATTAGACAAGACTATTGGACTATTTTATATTTGTGCTGTCATTGTAGAACTACAACGATGGCTTTTTAAGAAATATCTGCTTAAAGTGCATATGACAGATACTTTTTCATTAAAACACATTATTATATTTAAGATTTTACTAAAATCTTGACTAGTTTTTTTTTTTTTTTTAATTTTGGTGAAGTTAAGTATAATTTTACTTCCTGGTTGGTCATGGGATGTGACATATGTAGAGGTCATTCCATAACGGTTACCTACACGGGCGCATCTCTTTCAGCGTTTTCCTTGGTTGCTCCTCCGTTTCATTGTCCTTCCTCAGCCTCTGTTTGCTCCGTGTTCTCCTCTATCCTCGTCTCCCATCTGATGTCTGCTGTGTTTCATGTAATATCCCATAGAGCTGTTGTTCAGTCTCGCAGTTTACTGAATATGTTTACATCATCTTGTCACGTTATGATTAGGCAGTGCTGGATGAAGTGCTCAATTTTGTTATTTAAGTAAAATACAGATACAGAGGTAAAATGTTACTAAAGTAAAAGTAAAAGTATCACATGAAGCAATCTACTTAAGTAAAAGTATTCAAGTACCCGTTTAAAAATGTACTTTAAGAGTAAAAAGTAAAAGTATTTCATACAAGTGTTGTTAATTTGTGTTAAATGTAGTGATATTGAATCAAAATAATTCAGGTTTTGGTCAACAGTAACAATACAAATCAATTTCTTAATTTTTCTTATGAATTTTGTGTATTTATTTTTGTTTGCTCAAAGCCAAAGCTTGAACTTGAAAACTTTAGTCAGGATGTTACCACAAACATGATAAAAAATAACGCCTCAAATAATATGAAAAGTACTTTTTACTTTTCAGCCAAGTTTAAACATGTAGTGGAGTAGAAAGTGCAGATACTGCTCTCAAATGTAGTGAAGTAAAAGTAAAAAGTATCCACTGTAAAATTGACTTAAGTAAAATGCAGATACCTAAAAGTTTTACTTAAGTCGAGTACTTTACTACTTTTACTTCGTTACCTTCCACCACTGTGTTTAGGATATCCCACTCTTTGAATAGGGAATTAAAGCATTTGATTACGCGGGGCGGGTGCGTGTCCTGACAGCCCTGAACACATTTGCCACAATCAGGCGGCATTAGTGACTGAGGTGAGTGACAAGTGAGACATAGACTGTTTTTAAATGTGCGCACTTGTTTTATAGAGTTATTATCGTGGCACCCATAGGACTGTTTAGGTTACACCGGGAGAAGAGGGTGCTCCGTGCTTCATAAGTCTTAAGCGCATTCAAAACAACCCCGGGGTGGCGCTGTTTTGTGCGCGTTGGGACTTGGACTTGGGATTTGGACAGGTTACCCAGAGCCATAATGTCAACAAGGGCCAAAACTTCTTCAAAATACACAATAGTGATATGATTATTATGATTAGACCAATAAGAACAGATGGCAGCGCCTTTATTTTGTTAAATCAATGTTTAAACTGTCAGAAAAACATTGTCCCAGCATTTTGGATTTAGCCACTGTGTACACCTCCTGCTGCCTGCGCCGGACTCGCAACATCCTGTACCTGCTGCCTTCTGGAAGCAGGTACAGGTCATTTCCGGCCAGAGCCACTAAAATGGCCAACAGCCCCAGGCAATCAGACTCCTCCCTCTCCCCCCTCCTTCCTGGTCCCCCGTAACCCTTATCTTATACTGCTGTATCTACCTCTTCCTCATGGCATGTTGTTGTGTTAGATGCTATAAGTGCCTCAATAGTGAATATGTTTACATTCTAGTATTTGCACATTATTAATTGAAGTCTTGCACTAGCTAAAGTTAGTGTTTAATGCTCTAAATGTACTTGAACATAAACAGGCCAACAGCATTACCTTCTGAGTCAATGTCAAGTGTAGAGACGTTCTTCAGGCACTTTGGATACTCCAGGCTAATCAGTTAGACTGAGTTCAGTGCCAACGAGTAAGTCTTTTTAAGATTCAAATATTTTTCAATCATCTTTTCCTGCTCTAATTTCCCTATTGCCATTCATTATCTCTTAGCTGTGACCTTACTTACAATCAAGACAATGGCAGCAGCATCAGCTGTGGCACAATGACTCAACAGTAAGTTTCAACCCATGTCACAGTCCATTCATTCCAAATAACTGGTGAATTTCTGGTGAAATAGTAAGAGACAATCACAAACCAGTATTTTTTTTTTTTTTTTTTTTTAAGAAATTTTTTTCAGCTAATATTCTCAAAATGTTAGATGTAATGGATATTGAAATCAACTATATAGTTAGAATAATACAGGACCAAAGAAATGACTAAAGCATTAGTTTGTCAAAGTGTACATCGAGACTCCATCATCTTTACCTTCTTTAAGGACTATACTGAAATTAAACATGGACTAAAAGAAAGACACTTAAACCTAATGAAAACCAAGACTTAGAAGACTGAACCAGTCACTTAGCCACTTAGCCACTCTTTTAATTATCATTAGAAGATTCCTGCAAAGGCAGTACTTTCTGAATAGCAAAAAGTGGGTCAAGAATAACTTACTTTTCATTACCGTAATTTAAATTTATATGGTTCTGTGTGTTCCTATGAAAACATGAGTGGGATTTTTCTCCACAGCTGTAACACCCTCCTTAATAGTTATTGTAATTAAAGAGGGGGTATTTTACTTCTATGGGGTTTTAACTGCTAACACATAACATATTTAGATCAAGATGTTGCCTTTTATTGTTTTGAAAATGCTATTTTTGCCAAAGACAACTTAAAAAGTTTAATTACAGTTTAATTTTTGTCTCTCATTGTTCTGCGAGGGGAGAACTTCCTGGAGCAACATCATAATAACATTATAACATGGTAGAAAGCTCCAAAAGGTTGAGTGAGCACAATGCCCCTTTAAAGTTGGACTGAACACCTAAAATCTGCCTGCAACTACATTTCAGATAGAGCTGCTAA